>JAULKM010165523.1:0-17173 GCA_032355605.1 Rubia tinctorum | reverse complement strand
CCCCCCCCCCCCCCCCCCGACTTTCCCCTCTTTGAAACCCTAGTTTCTACTTTAATTTCATCTACTTTCATCCTTGATTATTTTTAGTTTTCTTTGGATTATTAGTATGGATTGTAGTAACTAAGTTATCACTTGGGAGAAATTGATTGAAACTTCCAGACCAATATAGTGAGATTCTCTATTTCACTCTTTTATGAGCATTGATTACTTAGCATTTACTGTCCTATTAATTTTGATGTTTACTTCATTTATGTTATGGGTTGTTTGAGAATATGAATTGTTTGTATGATTAAATGCTAGGGTGTTAGAAAAGTGTACAATTTCTTTTCACTTTTGGCATGAAAATCCAAGAACATGGAATTAGAAATTCTTGTTGGGTAAATGATGTTAACTTTCTAGATGAGTATGTTAATGTGGTTTGTTATCATATTCATCCTAAGGTAGCACTAAACAGTAGAATCTTAAATGTCAATATTTCTCGGTCAAGCCTAATAAATGCTTTGTTTGGCTAATTGGCTAGGCATTCGGTAGAATGCTTGTAGTTGTCATTAAATGTATGGTTCTTTGTGTATGATGTCATTGATGAAATACCTTTAGGCGGTGTTTGTCTAAAGTGATCATTTATGAGGTTTTCAAATAGTTGTTGATCGCTTTTGTGAATTACACTTAAGAAGAGAGAAATGTTTATCTTCGAAATGGAAGTGATAGCATTCACCATAGGTAATAAATGTGATTGAATGTGTAATTGTTTCTATGATCAATAAGAGGTTTGGAAGTGGGAATCAATTGCCCCCAAGGCTTTGTAAATTGTGATTTTATAATCTTTTCTACTTTGTTGCATGATTAGCATAATCACTTTTATATGCTAGTTGTCTTGTATTTACTTTTATAACTTAGGAAACACCAAGAAAATACCTCTCTTTAGTTGATCATATATATATATATATGCTATTATCCACCATTATATGCATGAACCCTTAGGAAAATCTCTATTGTTCGTGGACAACCCCAATTTTCCACTATAAGCTTAATTGTATTTATGAAGCACTTTAGGGCTATAAATTTTATATTTGAGAGGTACATCAATGACCTCCCAAATTTTGGCACCGCTGCTGGGGAAGAGGCATACATTTTTAAGTGTTTGGGCATGTTTATGTGAGTATGTGCTAGTTTGTTTTTATTTGATTTCTAGTTGATTTTTTGTTAGCTTGGAGACGTATTGTTCGAGTTCTTGGTGTATGGCTCGTATGCATTCCTCTTCACAAGAACCCCTACACTACGACCCCGAGTTAGAGTTGAACTTGAAAATGGCTAGGAGGCTTTATTTAGAAAGTGTGAATAACACCCTTCCAAGTGACCATTTCGGGGAACCTTCTACTTCCATTGAGCATCAAGATCACGAGCATCCGGAAAGAGAACCTCAACACGCTCACCTTTAAGGGTGAATGTTCTGTTGGGGAGACTATGACTCCCAACCTTGAAGGGTGAATGTTCCGTTGGGGGAGACTATACGGCGGTTGGGCCTAATGGGCTTTTTGAGCTCAAATCCAGTTTGATACACTTGCTACCTTCCTTTCTTGGTAGGCAAGAGGAGGTCCCCAATAAACATCTCTCCGACTTCCACATTGTGTTTTTGCTATGATTCCCGAGGAAGTGGATGAAGAGCTTTACAAGTTGAAGGCGTTCCCATTTTCATTGAGAGATGCCACGAGGGATTGGCTCCATTACCTTCCATCTTAGTATAAACTCATGGATTAAGTTGAATAGGAAGTTTCTTGCCAAGTACTTCCCGGCCTCCAAGTCCGTCACCTTGAAGAAAGAAATTAGCAACATCCTTCAATGGCATGAAGAGTCATTTTACGACTATTGAGAGAGTTTCAAAAAGCTTCTTTCAAGTTGTCCATAGCATGGCTATTTGGAAGAACGTTTGATGTATTACTTCTACAATGGTCTTCTTGATGAGGAGGTTCTATTAGGAACGAGAGTTCGGGAGCGGCTTTGGAGCTTTTTGAGGAGTTGGCCGAAGAGTTGAGAACTTTTAGCTCAAGGTTCGATGTTATGAGGTAAAACCCAAACAACACAAGTGCTCCCTCCAACAATGGAAAACTCTAGGACTAATTATCGTCACTCACTTCCATGGTGAAAGCCATGATAACAAAGTCTGCAATAATCATCTTGGGAAGTCTTGTGAGAATTTTTCATCATCGCACTCTACAGATACGTGCTCGAGTTCGCAAGATGATTATTTAATGGAGGTAAATGTTGTGGGTTTTCAAGGAGGCCAAGGATATCAAGGGTACCAAGGGAATTAATGTTACAAAGGTGGTCGAGGATACCAAAATCAGCCTTACAATGCGAGTAATCGAGATCCCCTAAATCTTCAGTATAGAAATACTCAAGGAGTGGAAAATGCATAACAATACCACTCTCAATTACAACAATACCAACCTCTGCAAAATAATTTCCCATGGCTCCGAGACAAGCCCTATAATCAAGGCAAGAATTCAGGCTTGTTGAAATATGGAGTGATGCAAGCTATAGAATGATTGAGATTATGTGCGAAGAAGGCCGAGAAGTTCCAAGAGAAGGCCGGATCGAGCATCAAGAATTTGAAGACTTAATTGAGTCAAATGGCCCAAATCTTGAACTAGATGGAGTCAAGATATTTGTGCAAACTTCCTTTCCAACCGGAACTTAACCCTCGATAAAATGTGAGTTCTATATCATTAAGGAGTGATAAGGAGGTGAAGAAGCTCCAAGGCAAAATTGTTGTTGAGCGGGTTCTTGAGAAAGAGGAGAATATTGAGAAGGAGGCTAAAGAGTTTTCCAAGGAGAATGTGAACAAGGGGAAGGAAATAGAGGAGGAGACCATAGTGCCAAAATTGGGATGAAACCCTGAAACATCATCCCCACCTCACCAGAAAGATAAAGTAGAGGAGATTCCCGTCTATGTCCGGAACCACAATTTCAGTAGGTTTTGAATGATAGGAGAAAAAAGGAGGACAACAAAGACAGTTAAAGGCAGTTGTGCAAAAGTGATTTCTTTTATGTAAAGTTCACGACTTAGAACTGGGATACAAAGCGAGTTTCGAGTCTGAAACCTTTGTGGCTAAGGCTGTTTGAAAGGACGAATATTGTTTCGAGTTCGTAACATCCTCTGAATATAATTCTGACCTAGGAACCATATTCGGTTCTTTGTGATCTATTAGTAGATAAGTTTCTCTATCAGAAAAATTAAAATGGGAAGCTTAGATTTAGTGGGTTCAAGCCTCACAATTTGGAGAATAATTTGTGAAGAGGCATAACCCATTCCTTGGGGTTTCTCGTGGAACTTATTCTTGAAGGCATGTTCAAGTCAATTCCATTATTGTGGAACTTATTATTAGATTTCATTCCGTTCAATTATATTACAAATTAGTTGAACTAGTGTTTATGTGTGGAATTTGTTTTTTTGAATGGAATTGGGTTGGATTAGGATTTATGTTGTGGGCCATATTCATTGAAATCATACTCCATTGTAGGTATGTACGCATGGTCCTTTAATGGATAGAATTGAACTAATCGGTGTCGATCGTAGGGATTCACCTGATTATATTCCCTTGGTATAATCATTTGTTTCATTGCCTTTTGAACACGGGTCGAGGAAAGGCGAGGTTCGTGCACGTTGCCCATGTAAGGATTGTAAGATTGATGCATATGTGGGAAGGAATAAGTTTCAAAATCATCTTATAATGCGAGGTTTTCAAGCTACTTATACACACTGGATAGGGAATCGAGAGGTTCACACGGTTAATGATGATGATGTTAAAACTAATGAAGGGATTTATTTGGAAGGAGACGATAAATTTGATGAGATGGTGGAGGATGTAGTTAGAGATTTAACGGTAAACCGGAGGCCCTAGAAGTGTTGATCAATGATAAGAAAACTGCATTGTATGATGAGTCCAAACATTTTAAATTGTGTGCTACGTTGAGGATAATGAATTTGAAGCCAAAGATTGGGTGGGCCGAGAAAGGAATGACTGAGACACTTGAATTTCTAAGGAAATTGCTTCCAGACGGTAATCTGATACTGGATAGGTCGTACGCTGCAAAAAGGATTCTTTGTCCAATGGGAATCGAATTGGTAAAAATTCATGGTTCTCCGAACGATTGTATGTTGTACAAAGGGAAGGAGAATGTATATAGAGAAACTTTCCGTGTATGTGGTGAGTCTCGATACAAGTTGAAGTGGTGAGAGATTGCTGTAGCTGCAGAAACTGGTTTCATCTGGAAGAAAAATACCCCTGCTAAAATTTTATGGTATCTTCCCATTATTCCTCGTTTGAAGAAGTTGTTTTCTTGCAAAGAGGATGCTAAGTTAATGTGCTGGCATGCAGATGGGGTTAGCCCTGGGGAAGATGTTATCAGTTATGCGTCTGACGGTGAGCAAGGGCATTGAATCCAATAAAATATTTGGGTTCAATGCTTAGGGAGTAGTGATTTAGCTTGGGGTTTATATTTGTATTCGTGATTTGATATTTGTTTGGGAGATTCTATAGATCTACCTTTCCTATTTTGCTTATGAATATTATGTTGGATTATTCTTCACATTCTTGTTAATTGCATAATGGTCACACTAAGACGGCACACACCGTAGTCTACTTTCATGTTGGCACATTTATTGATATATATCGGGGAAGAGAAACCTTGACATATGCAGGTAATGATAGAACGGGACTGTATGAGTCTGTACATGTGGGTAATCGAGTCAACATTTTGATCAACCGTACACTAGTCTTAGATGGCAGATTAGCCCGAAGGGTTGCAGATAAAGATAGTGTAGTAGCAAACTAGGGTTAGCATAATTCAAAACCTTAGACACTTCCATGTGTTGTGTCGGAAATTACAGTTCGACCCTTCAAATAAGGTAGTCAAATGTGTTGCAATTAAAACACGCATCACTATAGGTAAATGACACATAATGTGTTGCAAACAATTATGCCTCAATATAAATGATGCATAATGTGTCGCCAGCATTCATGCATCACTAAATTTAAATGACGAATGACATGTCGTAAAAATACATGCGTCACTATACGCAATTGATGTATAATGTGTCGTCAACATCCATGCATCAATAAATTTAAATGACGCATATCATGTCGCAAAAATAAATGCATCACTATGTTAATTGATGCATAATGTGTAGAAAAAATACATGTGTCACTTAATATAAATGTTGCAACATATGTTGCAAACATATACGACACATATTTTCATGATTAAAAAACTATCGATTATTTTTTGGAACAAATGAAAAATTTATGTAGCAAAAATAATGCAGGGGTTTTCACAACACAATAAAGAGTGACGTAAACAATGTCGTAAAAATACATTCGCGACACTATATTAGTGATAAACGACACATTTTTCATGTCGTGAAAGGTGATGTTTGTTGTAGTGAAGGGTGGGCAGTCGCTGAAATTTGGTCCAACTTTGCCAATCCATTCAAGTTAGGACGAGTGAAGTTTTGAGCCGAACTGAGTTTTTTGCTTTTAAGAAATGTATTTTGATTCCAAAACAGTTAAAAATACATCTTGATCCCATCCAATCCGTCTCGACTTATATTTCTATAATCTCCGTGTTCTCTTATTATTATAGCGAATGGAATAATATATCACCTTAAGGGTCTCGTCATCTCAATACCACGGGTTAATGAGGGGTAAATTACGACGTCTGGTGACTATAAGAAACCCTCCTATAGAAGGAAATTCTCACATGGTGACTGTCATAATTTTAACTCATGACCGTTCTCTTAACATGGTATATCACTTTGATGCACATGAAGTTAGATGATCTTGAAGTAATGGATGGAATTGGACTAAAGAATGTAAAATAAATTAAATGGTAGGCATTAATCAAGTTTTTGCCTTATTTTGCACAAAGCAAAGTATGTGGATAAATAAAAAAATTGATTTTAGACGAGTATGTATATAATAAGAAAGTAAATTGTTGCGTATCAACTGTTCAAAATCCATCACTATCCGTCACGTGACAGTTTTGCCCATAATCATACAACTATGAAATTATTGTACTCCCTCCGTCCCAGATTAAGCCTCACAGAATCTTTTTCACGATTTTCAAAAAACTTGTTTGATTGTTAATATGTTTAACTACATATAATAACGACAAATAAAATGTCAATAATTAGAAATTACTTACTACAATATATCCAACAATATCACTTTCAATTGTATTATTGTATATATTTATTCAAATATATGATCAAAGATTGACAGTTTTGAAGATTAAGTAATAAGTGTGGAGGTTAGTATTGTATAGAGGGAGTATCAAAGTTTATGAAGTCCGACTTAAGGATAAATGAGGATAAATGAGGATAATTGACTTGGCTTGGAGAGTATTGACCTCTGCAGACAATTTTCATTGGACAGAATAAAAGGGACCAACTATGATGATCTCAGTTCATTTTTTTGAAGACCAGTTCATTAACTTGTACAGTAATTTGCTTGAACAAATGAAGAGAGAGAATAGAAAATGGATGAATTACAGTTGAGAATTGCACAAGGAAAATAAAGATTACAAGGAAGAAAAAGATGATAAATGATTCGGTTATGTGTATCGAGCCCATACAAGATCCCTCTAATCTGCTACTCCCTCTGTACCAGTTCAAGCTGCACACTTTTTGGTCAACTTTCTCATACCATGTTTGACCATAAATTTGAACCAGTATATAGATACAAATATCATTATGTGAGATATCATTGGATTCCTTGCATGATGTATTTTCTAAACATCAAATTTTAATACACTATTATTAAACATAAATAAAGTTATCGTTGGTCAAACATGGTCTGAGAAAGTTGACCAAAAAGTGTGCAGCTTGAACTGGTACAGAGGGAGTATAAAATTCAGAAAACTTGGGAACACAATTCAATGCATGCTCGTTATCATTTACATTGCTAAAATGTATCAGGTGTAATGGAGGAGGAATTCAACACTCTACTTTAAAATCATGTGATCTGCTACGCAATCGTCCACGCTCCTATAATGGTTTGGTGTGATGAGAGTGACCTCGACGAGTGCGACGTATGTGAGAGCATTACTACAAAATAACGCTAATATAACACTTTAAAAATGTTGTTTTAGGTGGTATAAAATGCTAAGTTGGCCCTATTGCAAGTATTAAAATAGGTAATGTTACATTAAATCTAATGTAACATTTTTTAAGATTTAGAAAACATTTTTTAAAAGTTTAAGTAACACTTTATAATTTATTGTAACATTTTAATAAGTGTTGTTGAAAAAGTGATACAATAGGTCTAATTTGTAGTAATGGAGACAACGGTAATCATTGCAATCTATCACGACCAAACTGCAGATTAACCCCTAAGAAGGGTGATATGTGTTAGTAAAAACAATGTATCTGTTTCACTATTCATCGTACTAAATCTTGGATATTAGTATTTTATTCCACCATATAGTTTTTTGTTTGTTTTATATTTACTTTCATTAGTTTTAGTTAATTATTAATTTTACATTTATCTTTTTTCTAGCTTATTGATATAAATCTTAGATCTCAACTCTCGCATCAGATCTCATTTTTCTGCCAAGGCAATTCATCATCAAGTTTCTTGCCCTTACACACAGGGCAGAATGGTCAGGCTAAATGAAAGCATCGCCATATCACAAAAATGGGGCTCTTCATGCTGTCATTCAGGTGTTGATCATTCCTTTTGGTACAATGCCTTCTTTGCGGCTGTCTACACTATTAATCGTCTACCAACTCTGGCGCTGTCTGGTTAGTCTCCGCTCTCTATTATTTTTGGAACTAGTCCTAATTATTCTAATTTCATCTGTTTGGTTGTCCCATTTTTTTTGGATTAGGACCCTTATGCTTCTCATAAGCTGACACCACGTAGTTTTCCATGTATTTTCTTGGGTTATAGCTCACAGTATAAGGGTTATCAGTGTTTTATTCCTGTGATGAAGAAGGAGTATCTCACTTGGCATGCTTGGTTTGATTAACTCTTATTCCCATTCTCTCGCCCTGGGACATCTGTTGCCCTTTCTTCCCTAAATGTGTCAGCTTTTTTAGAACCTTCCTCGGTTCTTTCAGAAGTTTTTGAGTAGCCTTCTTCCAAATCCCACCGCATTGTTCTTGATGCCGAGTTTGATTCAACATCATTAAGTCTCCATGTGGAAACCCTCCTCATATGATAGAGATGTGCCTCATCAGCGGTTGTCACCTCCTGTAGACGTCATCACTCGCGTTGCCACCTCTTAATGTACCTTAATTGATGACTCAACCTCCCTCACCTATGATGAATACTTAGGCCAACATGTCAATTTGGTCTAGCTCGACTGCCGTGGCTGATGCTTCATCTGCTAAGTATACGCCTCCATCATTGAGCCTGCTTCTCGGCATCCAATGACGACTCATTCCAGGATAGGTTCCCTCTAGTATAAGGACTATTTTGTTATGAGATTTTTGGTTTATTGAGTGGTAGTTTGTTCAGACTAAACCCCATAGCTATTATTCAGCGGTCAAGGATCCCAACTGACCTCTCTTTAGACTTAGAAAACTTGAGAGTTAGTACCGCGTCCTTCTCATGTCAACGTGGTAGGTTCAAAATGGGTGTTTTCTTTGAAGTTTTGTGCAAATGGCTCATTTGATCGCCACAATGCATCTTTGGTTGGTCAAAGTTTTTGGCAACTACCTAATTTTGACTATGATCATACATTCAATCTGGTAATCAAGAATTTCACAGTGTGTACTATTATTTCTCTTGTTGTTATTCGAAAATGGCTTTTGCATCAAGTGGATGTAAAAAAATGTCATTCTGAATGGTGTTCTTGATTATTCAATCTATATGGAGCAGTCTTCTAGCTACGAAGATCGCTTGTGACCTAATGACATTTTTCGTATGTGTAAGTCCATTTACGACTTGAGGCAGGCACCGTGAGCCTGATTTTAGTGGTTCAGCATCTTCCTCATTAACCTTGATTTTGTATGCAGTACACCTGACATGTCCCAATTCGTCCTCATTAGAGGTCATTTCGTGCTTCATTTCTTGTTATATGTTGATAATATTATTTTCAGAGGAAATGATGGTGTCCTCATTTGGAAGTTCATTGATCGAATTCAAGATTACTGATCTTCACACCAAGCAGTATTTCCTGGATTTAAAGATTGGTCCTACTTCTGATGCTTATTCCTTGGCCAGTCGAGATATGGCAGGACATTCTTCTGCGTATTAACATGAAAGATGCAGTATCTATTTACACTCATTTCGTGGCATACTGTCAGTTTCTTAACACTACCAGCAAGTCGTTTGGTAATCCTGCACTTGATCTCTCTTTCTTTGGTTCTTCTGTATTTGGGGATCACACATCCTGATTTTTCTTACTCCCTCCATCCCAAATCAAATGGCATATCAATCATTATTACGCCATTCAATAAATATGTTTGACCGTTAATATGTTGACCTACATATAATAACGGTAAATAAAAAGTTGATATTTAGAAATTACTTATTACGTAGAATTAAACAATATTACACATGATAATATTATTGCTCATATATCTATTTAAATATGGGGTCAAACTTTGATAGAGAATAGTGTCAAAAACTCAAGTGTGAAATTTGAACAGGGACGGAGGAAGTATGTTGTTAATACGACTAGTCAGCTTTTGCTCCCACTGATGACCACTTCTAGACTGGTACTCAGATTTTGTTCTACGTTCCTAGTACGCTTCGTCACCTGCTTGAATCTGACAACCCTGCAGTTCTTGGTTATTACGATGCCGATTGGACTCATAGTTTGAGACTCGTTGGTTGAATTATGGTTACACCATCATCCTTTGTAGTAATATGATTTCTTGGAATGCAAAGAGGCAGCCCACAATGTCTTATTTTATCTCTAAATCAGAATATTTTTCTTTTTCTAATAATACTATGGAACTTGTTTGGATGATGAATCTTCTTCGGTGATCTTCTTGTGTCGTCCTCTACGCCTCCTGTGTTGTTATGTAATAATAATAGTGCCCTATTTCTTTCTCATAACCCAATTTTGCATAAGAGAACCAAGTATATTAATATTGATTATCATTTTGTTATTGAGATTGTGGCTTTCGGCAAGTTCAAGGTTTATCATGTGCCTTCTGACTTAGAGTTTGCCGGCATCTTTGCAAAAGTCGACCCGCTTTCAGTTCGAGTTTCTACGTTTCATGCTCTACGTTGCTAGCAATCCTACACTTTGTTTGGGATAGTGAGCGCGTGTGTGGGTAGGGAGAGAGGGTAAGAAACTAATTACTATCCTGTTATTATTTTAATATTGTATTCCTTTTATAATTGTGATACTCATTGTATCACCTATAAATATCAATACACGTAGCCTGAATCATTGTGGGCTTACATTCTATCGATTTGATTGCTTTACATATCCTTACATTACTTTATCAAAATTAAACTATTGAGCTACATTAATAAAAATTGTTTGCATCTTTCAGCGATTTATTTTTCAAAATAAACATACAGTTTAGTATAAGTTGAGATTAATTTTCATTTGCATTAATGGCCAAAAACAATCATATATACGTACTTGAATATATTTTCATTACTATGCTCATAAATTAACTGCAAATTAATAATTGGTTAAATTAGTATTATTCAAAAATATATTTAAAATAAATGTATCAAAAACAAATGTTAATAACCGTGCAACATGCAATATGAATCTAAATAATTTTTAATAATAAATGTCGAGTCCGTCTCTTGAAACACGGTTTTTCTATAAATTTTGGAAAAATTAAAGTGCAAATTGGAAGAAATGAAGATAAAAATTTTGGGTTGCATGAATCAGGTTATAAACTTTATAACCGCTACACATTGCAAAATAAATTTTTAATATTGCAACTAACATCTTTTACCTTTTATTATTTTAATTAAGCCATGTCTTTCCATAAGTTTATGGAAAGACGGTTTTTTCCAAGAGTTTGCCATAAATGTCGCCATATTGACATTTAAATTTGATCATGGATTTTACATTAATTTATTTTATTAACAATATTAATATAAAAGCCCTATTTATATAGCAAAGTCTTGCGAAATACCACATTTCCATAGACATATGAAAAGTTGGAGTTGAATTAGAATTATAAAAATGTAAAATATTTTAGTTGTAATATTAAAATTTTATTATGTCACGTGCAGTAGTTAGGTTTATGAAATAATTAATGCAATCCAAAATTTTTTATCTTGATTTCTACTCATTTGCAGTTTAAACTTTGGTCTTTGTATAATTTATGTAAAAATCATCTTTTTAGAGACCGACTCAATATATAGAAATATAATGGTAATGATATACTCAAGAAATTTTAAATTATAATATTATGCAATTTTTTTAATAAATTTAATTTTTTTGATGTAAAACCATATTGCAGGATATAAAATTTCTTATTTTACACAAAATATTGATTTAGACCGTGTATTGTTAGAGAGGGTCATTTTATAATTAATACAACTAATGAGTTGATTTTATGTTTGTTTCATTTAATGTAATGAGGATTCTATAATTTAATTTTTTTTAAATGTAACTTAAAATATAAATAATTATAATCCGTCATGAAGAGTTAAAGATAAGATTTTTTTTATAATTGGTCTAATCGTTAGGTGATCTAACAGATGAAACATTCCTTACTATAATATCAAAATATAAAAGTAAATAAGCATATAAAAAACTATTTATTTATTTAAGATTGTTCGTAATTTTTTTCCAATTTTAAACCTACTTTAATTCAATTTGAAATGTTATGTTTTTATTTTTCTTGAATGTTATATTATTAATTATCTTCTTTATTTCATGATTAAATAAAATAATGTCCAAATATAAATATGTAACTATAATAATTTTTCAAAATAATAAAATATTAAAAAGTAATAATATAATTAATATTATAACTAGTGAGATTCTTTGATTTTTGTTTCCATTTATTACAGAATAACTCCTATAGATAAAATACATTTATAACCCTAATTTTAAACAGAAAACGCCAATATAACCCTGCAATATCAGAAAATGTCAATTTAACTCTGACTAATTATTGTATTTGCCAATATAACCCTAACTTTCAAAAAAAATTGTGCCGATATAGCCAAATTCTCTAATTTCGATGTTGACCCATGAAATTCCAGCAATGACAAGAAAGTGAAATGATGGAAATACCCCTTTAACCAAAGAAGAAAATTGATGATGGAAATACCCCTTTCATAGAATTTTTTCAAAGCCCAATCCCACCGAAAAAAGGCCGCTACTCCGTCTGAAACTGTTATTCTCCGCCGGAAACCGTCGTTGCACCGCCAAAAACTATCGTTGCTCCACTAGAAAACGCCATTGATCCACTAAAATCCAAGCTCCACAACGCTCGCTGACCCCACAGCGGGTGAGTCAGCCCCCACTACCGGAAAGCTACTCCCTCAGACCCCAGCGCCACTCAATCACATTTCTAGAAAACAGAGTCCCACACTCGTAATCACCCCTGCTCTCCACCACCCCGTCACTCTCCTCCTCCCTCTTTCATTTTGCCACCACTGTTTGAAACCCTAGCCGCTCGTCACCACCCCACAGCCACTCCCGCTCGCCACCACCCTATAGTCACCCACGCTCGCCACCACCCCACATCCACCCCTGCCACCCTCCACCTCTCCCAGTTCGCCACCATTTTTGGAAACCCTAGCCAGTACTCTCCCCTCGCCGCTCTGCTCGCCACCACCGCTCCGCTCTTCTCCCCCTCTCCCCGCTTGCCACCACTTTTAGAAACCCAAGCAATCGTACCCCCACCACCAATTCCCTCATCTCGGGATGTCGTACCCCACCATCCCACCATCACCCACCACCAATTGATAGAGATCCCAAGACGACTACCACCTTAAATGAAGACATTCAACGACTTGATCAAACATTTAAGGGATATGTTTGGGATCCTCTAAGTGACATGGTTGGACCAATGACAAGGTCAAGAATGAAGCTTAGGGATGCAGCATTGAATGCTTTGATAGATCAACTTCATGATGAAGAATTCAAGAATAAGTCAGTTAGGGCTTGGATTAATTATCCAACCTTGTTGATTAATTGAAGACGTCGTGAAGAACACGATACTCTTTTTCCCACTGGATTTTTTAAATGAGGAAGTGTGATCATTGTAATCTGTTGTAACATTATTTTATTTCAGTCCAATAACTCGGTCATGTGGGCTTTTGAAAAATTAATATTTTTGAACCCATCCCATTAGGGTTTTCAAAAATTGTCTTTTATTCTGATTAGAATTAGATTTGGTAAGATTAGATAAGGAAATATTTTTCTAGTCTAATTCTACTACACATGGCCGAATTAGGGTTTTAATTTGGCATTTTAGTTAGATATGGTTTTAGCTTCTTAAAGCTGCCACAAGTCGATTCAGATTTCAATTGTGATTAGGGTTCTTTGCTCGAAATCTCCTCTATAAAAAGAGAGGGATGGTCGAGAATTGTACATCTTTTAATCAATCAAATATTCAAAGTTTTGAGTTATATCATTACTTGCGAGCGTCTTCATTGTTTCTTAATCTTGAGGGTTAATTAAGTATCAATAACCTTGTGATCTAAACTTGAGGCCTATTTAGAGAGCAAGTCGGAATTGAGTGTACCCTGCGGGCTAGACGCTTGAATTTTTACAATTTTTTTTAAAAAATTGGGGGTTGCACACGGCTGAAAATTTGGAAAATAAGAATATGATTTTGTGTGATTTATTTTTGGAAAGATTTGAATTTATAGGGAAAAAAAGAGAAAGGGAAATCTGGCTTGAAAAAGGAAAAACAAAGCAAAATTATAGTCGAAATCGGAAAGTGAGTTTCCATATTGGGCGTGGGAAATGGAGCAGAATCACACCTTGGGCAGGAAATATTTAGGTATTTTTGAATTCAAGAAGGGATTTGGGTTAGAATCCTAATGCTATTTGGTTTCGGAAAATTTTCTTTAATTCTCGGAATTCTTGAGGCCTATATAAAGCATTCTTGTTTTAATCATAACTTCTTCATTACAGCTCTGATTCATGCCATTGAAATTGATTTTTGTTCCTTATTCTTTGTGTAATTTTTAATTCTAGATCGTAGAGCCCAATTTTGAGTTTATATATTTAAATTTCAAAATAAGTTCTGCAGTACTTTACTCCTATATTTCTTTGAATTTACAGTAAATTGATCGAATTGCCCTCATATTAGGCTTCGACTTGTGAGTTGTGAGTGTTATAAACTTGGTGAGTGACCTTACTAAGAAAAGGAAAGGGGGTGATTTTTATTACTAACCATTTATTTTCTTAGGAGTTTAGCTGAGATGGTGGACAATAATCCTTTCGTCTCGCCTTTTGAGAGCAATCCCAATAATATGACTCTAAAAAACACGTCTAATAGTAGATGAGCAGAGCAATCACGAGAAGAGGCTCAATATAATTGGTAGCGTCATAGGTTCAAACCTAATGAACCATTTGATCCCGATCGATTTACTATCACGATGAATGCCATGATGAGTAAGATGCAAATATTGGTGAGAAAAATAGACTCCATGGTGCCTCCTACACCACAATCCACAACCAAGAGAGGATATTCTCATGGACTTGTCCTCAAATTCCAGGGTTATGGTAGTTCCGATGAAGAATCAAATGATTCGGAAAGACGATTGCGCAAAGGACCTTCAAGAAGGCATCGCCACTGAAAACATCATTCTTCCCAAAGAAGAACACGTGATAGTTCTAGTTCGGGGTCTAGTTCGGATTTGGCACGAGAAATCAAGGGTTTGAAGTATGAGATCCCTCGATTCGATGGTCAACACAATCCGGTGAAGTGCCTTGATTGGGAGCGACAGATTGAGAATCTGTTTGATCTTAACAACTATCTGGAGAAAGAGTAGGTGAAAGTGGCACAATATTTCTTCACACGTTATATGGCCAAGTGGTGGAAAATTTTGAAGGAAGAGATACAACTTGCCGGAAAGAAACCAATCTTCACCTTGGAGAGATTGAAGACCAAGCTTTGCACTTATCATGTTCCACCTACTTATTTGATGGAACAACATTCATACCAAGCCAACATGAAGCAAGGGACTCGCATGGTTGATGAGTACTGGCAAGATCTCGTGTTGACCATGAGAAGGGTCGGCATGAAAGAAGACGATGCGTTCATTAAAAATTGATTCATTGAAGGACTGCGGGAGACCCTTCAAACGACAGTCAGACTTCAACACCACATATCTCTGGATAATTTATTGATGAAATAAAGGTTGGTTGAGAGTAATTTGCATCCAAGGAAGCAGCAATTCGATTTCCCAAGTCAACGATTGGGGTTTGACTCTGGAAACCCCAGTTTGGGCCGAGGAAGGGGCGCATCCATAGGTGGCCGTGGATCGGGCCAATTTTACTTAAACATGACCTTTAATGCCACTGATAAGAAGACGTCTCCTCAATTTTCTAGCTAACAATCGTCAAGAAATTCAGGTATGTCCCCTGTCTCTTCGTCAAATTTGGTTTCGGTTAACAATCCTACTTGTTTTCATTGTAAAGAAAGAGGACATGTTCGTAGTAACTATCCCCATCCTAGAGTGTTAGCCACCATAGAAGAAGGCAAAGAAGATGATGAATATGCTGATATGTCTCTTCTTGAGGAATTTGGCAATGAACCAGAGGAAGAAGACATTATCGAACATGATCAAGGTGAACAAGGTCTGGAAACACAAGGTAATTTTGTGACATTAAGAGTCTTAAACTATGAAGTGGCCGAAACTCAGGTACAAAGAATGAATATTTTTCATACTCGATGCCTTGTGAAAGATAAGAATTGTCTGCTGATTATTGATGGCGGATCTTGTGCTAACAATGTTTCCAATCTTCTTATTAAATCATTGTCTTTACCTGTTTCTGCTCATCCATCACCTTATAAATTTATTTGGTTAAATGGTAGTGGTGAGATTAGGGTTAATAAAAAATGCATGGTTAACTTTAAGATCGGAAAATATTATGATTCTATTCTATGTGATATTATACCTATGGAAGCTAGTCATATCTTGTTAGGTAGACCTTGGCAATTTGATCGTAAGTCTATGCAAGATGGTTACACTAACAAGATTAATGTGATAAAGGATAGAACAAGGTATACATTAGTTCCATTATCACCGGTGGAAGTGATTGAGGCTCAGAGACGCATGAAAATAGACAAAGAAAAGTTTGCGACTGAGAAGGAAGTGGCCGAAATAAACCCTAATCCGGGTTGGGAGTCGAACAACCACAAGCTAGGGTTTAGAAAAAACCCTAAGGGCGGGGCTCCGTTCACAAGATTTTGGGCGGAAAAAACCCTAAGGAACAACAACTAGGGTTTGTCGATCCAAGTAAGTCAGGTAAGTTTTCGAATGAATCTCAAAAGTCGCGAAAGGTTTTATCTTCTTATCTTAGTCCCTTGCCATCAATTTATATGATGAAAAATGAATTGCCATTTGAATCTGGAAAATCATTTTATGCATCCATTTGGGATGTGAATCGTGCCTTTTCTAATCATTCGCATGTGTTGATTTTACATTTTAAATAAATTTATTTCGCCAATAAAGATATGCATGTGCATATTCCTCCACGGTTTGCTGAGATGTTGCAGGAATTCGAGGATGTCTTTACGGAGACATTGCCGCATGGCTTCCCTCCCCTACGTGGGATTGAACATCAAATTGACTTGATTCTGATTTCGGTTATTCCTAATCGACCAGCTTACAAAACAAACCCTAAGGAGACAAAGGAACTACAAGGACAAGTTGAGGAATTACTTCAAAAAGGTTATGTACGTGAATCTTTAAGCCCTTGTGATGTGCCTGTCATTTTAGCTCCTAAGAAAGATAAAACTTGGCGAATGTGTATTGATTGTCGTGCAATTAATAAGATAACTATTAAGTACCATCATCATATCCCTAGGTTAGATGATATTCTTGAAGATTTGCATGGATCTTTGATTTATACTAAAATTGATTTTACTCAGGGTTATCATCAAATTCGTATTAGGGAGAGTGATTAATGGGAAAATTTCATTTAAAACTAAGTTTGGGTTATATGAATGGATTGTTATGCCTTTCGGATTAACCAATGCACCTAGTACTTTTAT
>JAULKM010165514.1:0-16084 GCA_032355605.1 Rubia tinctorum | reverse complement strand
AATATTGGATGAATTCTTAAATGAATCTACCTTATCTAAACCTACCAAATCTAATTCTAATCAAATCAAAACTCATATATTACATTATTTAAAAATAATTCTAAATATGAGCACACTACCTCATTAAAAAAATCAGTGGAAAAAAGAGTATAGTGTTAACTCCTAAAAATATTAAACGAATAAATATATAATAAATAACATTTTCTAATTCATATCAATGTTCATAAACTTATGGACAGGTTAGAGACATATTTGCAATTAAAAAAAATTGATTAATTTTCGTGGGTCGGATCATTAGGGAACAAGTCGGGTATAATGTTTCTTCCTCAACGCGTCGCGTGTCTCCTAAACCAATAAAAAAATTTGCCATTACAAACACATAAAATCTTTCCTTCTGCAATCAATATGTCCTCTCACAAACCCTCCACACTGATTTCTTCCCAAACATCGTTGATTCCTTCCAATCCTTCCCCTAAATTGTTCCTTCTCCGATGAATTCTCCAACGACTAGCCATCTCTGATGAACATATATTCGCAACAGAAATGATTGAAATTACAAGCACCTTGTGCATCGAAGCAAATCTTTTTGAAGCAATCCGATCGAAACAATTGAATTTCAATTCGAAGCATATGAAGTTTTGCCTACATTCGATCAAATTCTTCAAATATGAATTCTTCACTTCTTATTGTGATTCGATGTGAATGACATTGTTGTTGAAACTTCTAAAGTAGCAGAAGTATGAATTTACTGCAATAAACATGTAAGAAACATGTGGAAAACATTTGAAAAACGAACTAAGTGTTTTTGAAAATTTTCATATAGTCTATGCACATGTTACCTTACAATACTAATCATTTGCATAAAAACACACATTTATTTCAAAACTGTGAATACGGATTATGAACTTTGTTAGGAGGTAGTGTATAAGTTAAGTTAAGAATTGTTTCCGTATATGTTTGCCAGCAACTAGTGTTTCTTATAGTATATAAAACCAAGGTTACATAATTTTGTAGTTTTTAAAATTTTCATGTAGAAGCATTTAATATCTTACAATATGTACTGACTACATTAAAATATGTATTTGTTTTCAAACACATGAGCTGGTTTCCTGGATTTAAATAAAAGAGATGGAATAGAAATTATTGTAGGCGTGAAAGCAACACATGTAAAAGTATTGCATACTTTTTATAATAAAAAATGCAAATGTTGCTGGTTTCAGACACAAGAGAGACTCTCAACATCTGAACAAAAGGGAAGATACGGGATAAATACTACAAGTACTTGTCATAGAAATTTTATATTGAACATGAGTATGTTTTGAACAAAAATCTTCCATTAGGGAATTTACAATTACAATAGTATCCCTATCTAGATTAACTAACATTCTCTAAGACCATGAACATTCAAGGGCGTATGATCTTCGAATTTCTTGAGTTCAGTGTCATCTTCATCTGAATCCTCCCCATAGTGGAAGGTCTTGTGGAGTTTATTGTTCAGTATTTCTGATTCCTTAAAAGTTAGTACCACGTCAAGTTTAGATCCAACTCTTGCAAAAAGTCATACACATTGAATACTAACAATTGCTACATATAAGTAAACAGACGTGATTCCTAAATCAAAACACACAATCAACAATAAATGAAAATAAAAAGTCATTCTCAGAGCAAATGACAAGTACAAAATAGATACTAACAATTGCAACATATAAGTAAACAGATGCAATTCCTATTTCAAAATGAACAATCAATAAATGAAAATAGATAGTCATACACAACATAACTAACAAGTACACATTGGATACTAACAAATGCAACATATGAGTAAGTGTATGCAATTCCTAAATAAAAACAAAAAAATCAACAACAAATGAGAATTAAAAGTCATACACAGTACAAATAACAAGTACACACTAAACACTAACATATGCGACATGTAAGTAAACAAATGCAGCTTGTAATTTGAAACAAACAATCAACAACTTTACATAACAATAAGAGGACAATTCAAAGTCAGGTCAGAGAAAAATGCACATAGCAACTCAAAATACGGACAAATTGATGCCTATCAAACGCCTAGCAATAGGAGAATTCAAAACCAGATCAGAGAAAAACGTACATAGCAACTCCAAACACTGAAAAATGATGTCTATCAAATGCCTAACAAAACGAAGAACATACCAGCCGCTATCATGGATGTGGATAGACTTAAATGAATCGAACCCGAAGTGTGCTCCCAAAATATATATTTTTTTAAAGAAACCCAATATTAAAGTATTTTTCTTTTCACCTGAATAGGCCTCCTAAATCTTCTGGAACCGATGATTACCTTCTCTGGAGATGTCTGGATTCTTTGTCCACTTGTTCGGGTGCCACCACTGCACATTCAATTACAGATAAAACTTCCAATCAACACCACAATTTTAAGAGGGAAAGAGAAGAGGCAAAATAAATGCAAAAAATATAGCGGCGAAGAAGTGGAATAGGGTGGAGCACAGGAGGAGAGCGAGAGGAAGATATATATATATATATATATATATATATATATATATATAGAGAGAGAGAGAGAGAGAGGGAGAGGCCGAGAAGAGTGTATCTCCTTTCTCTATTTAAGAACTCAATTTTTTATTGATTACAAAGTGAACCCTTTTACAAAATAATCTCTGGCCTATCCATAACCTTATGGATATGCCACCTATTTTGAGACCTTTCCTAAATAATGATAGTAGTAGTTAAATATTGATGCAATTAAGTCCAAAAAAATCAAATTATGCCATATTTCTAGGATGGATGGAGCATTATTTTTTAATTATATCTTGCAAAAATCAATTATCACTGCCTTAGAGTGCAAATAATAATGAGAATCTTGAACACGATCTGGGCATCAGTCGCTTCCAGTAACTCAAAGAAAAATACATCCCCACTCTTCAGGTCATTGTTTTCCTAAAAATTTTCCCATCCCTTCAGGGAAAGAGCTTTGGTTGTGCAATTCCCAAAGTAGCTCAGCTCCCAAATGTATCCATTACACCAGAGCACCACTGAGACATGCTTCTCCGGTAGGTGTCTTGAAATATTATGTTCTCTAGAATGAACTGAATCATAAACAAAGAAAACATATTTAGTATTTTAGGTTAGAAAAACCAAAATAGAATAGATGTAGGCAGCAAAATTTACCATATTAGGATTTTTTTCAAAAGTTCTGTTGGGAAAGAATGATGCAAAATGGGGGTTGTCAAACGACATGGTGTACAGCTTGATACCCTAGGCTTCAGTGTCGCTACCAGATCTCATCTGCTTAAGAAAATAAACAAATTACTTTTGTGCACTACTATCAAATAAGTAATTCAAAAATTGATGTAATTTACATACCTCTCAATCGATGTACATTCCACTGTTTCCATCATTGTTCGAAATTGTTCATAAACCTTATTCTAATGAAACAAAAGCACCACATTAATAACATATAAATGTTGAAGAAAATTGAGACTATAAGATTCAAACGTTCGTCAATTACATCATCATTAAGGTGCGATGTCGGTTGCCCATGGGCCCTGCTATGGATTACATTGACAGCAGGGTATTGACTTTGAAGCCATTATAGTTTATTCATGGAGACTTAACTGACACGTGCAGCCGACATCGGTAAGCGGTCAGTTAAATCGAAACTTTGTTCGAAGAGTGACATATGCCACATTCAATTGCCAATCCTAATTTAACACCAACATTCAATACATAAGAGTAGAAATAAGGGTTCATCCCATAAATATGACACTAATAACAACCAACATACATGAGCATGCATATATTTGGCAATCTAAAACACAAAATGAACAATGGCATCACAATTAACAATTGTTACTCCTTAATCAAATTCCATGACAATAACCAACAATGAAAATACAAACAAGTAACATATGGGTTCATAATATACATTTTGAATTAGATAAGACATACCTTCAAAATTGGCTCCAATGATTCGTAGGTTTGCGCAATGAGGGAGTGAAGATGTTTGAAAGATTTATGAGTTTTGAATTAGATATAGTCATTTGAATACGACATCATTTTGAATGGAGATTCATTTCGTACAGTCTTCTAGTGAAGATGCGACGTTGATTGACATGTCACTTAAGCTGACAGTGACCCAGTGACCCACCAACGTCGGTAGGTTATAATAATGGGCTATAATGTATTTTTGTCCCATCCAAGTAAATTAGTTAATTTGGCCCATCAAATTCAACCTTCATTGTTTCTTAAAAATTTCACCATTTCATATAAATAACTAAGTAGAAATTAAATATATCACCTCAAATTTAACAAAACTACCGACACCAAACATTTGAATTAATTTCACTTGGCCGACATTGGTTGGTTAATTTTACAAGTCAATCTAGGGTTGACTGTTGGTCGAATTGCTTATCACATCTTGGTCGTTTGTATTGAGTTATATAAGAAGTAAAGTAACATTCAACCGTCAATTATTTAGGGTAAACCTGAGTCATTTGTGTTGAGTTATATTAGAAATTGAGCAAGGGTTGACCTAAGATTATTAAATACTACAAGAAACTGGACCTATTACTTCACCCATTTTACCTCAGTTTTTTTTTATCAGGTCAAATAACCTAGGTAAAAAGTTATTTTACCTCGGTTATTTTATTTTTTAAAGTAAATAACTGCGGTAATTATTTCCAAATGCAAAGTGAAAAGGTTAACCGACATAGCTGTGACGTCGGCAACATGGGTATGACCTAGGATTAATAGTCAATTACTAGATGAATGACTTCGCATACATGGTCAGGTGAATCGAATTTGTGTCGATGTCAAAGCGACTTCGCATATTAGGACGAGTGATGTCGTACATGCCCATAATTCCAAACCAGTGTCTAAATCCAATCAAATTAAATAAAAATGTGACGTCGCAGTTGAGTTGGTAACATGTAGGTTAACTTGATATCATGTGTGTGAATGACGTGCGAAGTTGCACTTCTTTATCGTATATAATAAATCAACAATGGGTAACCAATACAACCAGAACTTGGAATGTACCGTCGAAAGGTCACATCCCAAGTTCACAACAGCCAGTCTGAAATATAATCAAAATAATTTGGAAAAACTAATATTGCTACCATGCATACAATATCCAAGAAACATCCCACAAACTTAAAGTTATCAAAAAAAGACAAAATATCCCAATAAAATTCAAAGAAAAATTCTTCATCATGCATAACAAAATAAAATTCATAACAATCAATAAGGTTGTGACGGGTTTGGGATATTGTCTGCCGACGAACTATTTCTATTTGACTCTTTGATGTAAAACTTGGTATCGTCGTCGCCAGACCCTTCTTAATCATCTTTCATTCTCATACCATCATCATTATCCCCGTGTACCTCATCCTCAGGTGCATTGATCGCACCCTAATCATAGACTTCAGCTCCGTCAATTCTTCCAAAATCTTTTGAATGTTGCAGCCTGTGCGCTGCGCCAAGCCCTTAGTCTCGGCCATGTCCTTCATGAGGATGACTCAGGAGCTATGTTTAAGGCCTGTTGGGGGGAAAACGTTAAATGAAATAAAAATTATAAAACGTAAATAATGAATATTTTGAATTAACCATAAAATCTAAAAACTTCTATACCCGATCGCAGGCAGGAGTACTGGTGGTGGAAGGATCCTTTGTTGTGTAAGCCGATGGAGTTGCCTCGGTCTCGCTTATCAGAGACACTTCCAGATTTCCCAGAGGACGCTGCAATAAATCCATGTCCCCACCTCCCAATACCAGTGCTTCTGCCCGAAGTAGTTGGCATCATAGTACTTCGGATGAATCTTTGCCTTTGATTGATTGGAACCTTCTTCTTTTCCAGAATAGCAGTGATAACATTACCGTAGGAGAGTGTCTGACTCTTTGTTGCAATGGCCACTTGGTGCATCTTCTGGATGATGGTGTACCCGAGGTTTACTACTTGTCTTCTTCGCAAGGTGGTAGTACATGACGACCCCATTGATGGTGCACTCCGAAGAATGTCCAGCCAGGATCATAATTTGTAAAATTATATTGTACATCATCCTTTCCTTGAGATTGAGGACATCAATCTTGATCCGTCTCGGTTGGATGAGCGCGTTCCCCACTTTAATTTGGAAGTACTTCTCTAGCATTTGGTTGGAGTTAAGCGCCTCGGATTGGCCATTCTCGGCGACCGGTGGAGGCTAATTGTCTCGGCAGTACAACTGTAGAGGCTTAACCTCCGAGTGATCCTCCGCATCGACCGTGCACCCAATCACTTGATTGATGAACTTCATCGTCATCTACAAGTCCACCCCATTCACTCTTGTACTGTAGATGTCCGTAGATGGCAGGGTGAAATTGGCGTAGAACACCTTAACCTCTATATCATACGTAGATCTGTCCAAGCATATCAAAGCCTCCATGCCTGATGGTTTCAAATGTGCAAGGAAAACATCGAGGTGGTGTCGTGCCACATCTTCGAGCTTCATCACCCTAACCTCCTTTATCTTGCGACCCCGGATCATTTTGAAACGCTTCTATGCCTCCTTATTTACAAAGCGTATGTCATCCCACGTTGGCAGTGGAGGGGTGGGCGTTGTCTTTGTATTTTTGGTGCGCAATGGACCTTCTTTCACGGTGTTTTACCTTGACCTCTAGGCTACATGCTTCATTCAAGCCATCTGTGGAAAATGGGAACTTGGAACAATTACTTCAACAAGGAAAGACCTACCTCATGCATGGGTAAGGCCCGACCTCACATCAATATCATAGATATATCAGCTAAGCAGATGTGCTCCGTGCAAAATTGTATATTCATGTGTATGAATTTGCGACATCGCACTGAACACGTCGGATGTGCTGAAATACTGTGAGAATGAAACACGAATGGACCTAAAACACCTAAAATATGCAATAACGTCAACATCAAAACATGAACAAGCAAAATGACATTAATAAGTAGCAAGAATTAGTGCCACAACAGTTCCCAAAACCCTAGCCCTAGCCAATAATTTTTAAACAAGTCCCAAACTGTATTGAATAAACCCAAAACCTAAAAACACAAAAGCTCATGCATTGTGAATATTGTAAAATTATGTAATGGGCGACTGAAGAAGTCCCTCAAAGCCGAAAACCCATTATCAAATTTTGGGAAAAGACTTACCTTAGTTCAGCTATGGTGCAACGTCGTCGGTTGGGAATGCGAAGGGGTTGGACATTGGGCAGCTTTTAAACCCATCGTGGAATGCAGTTTTAACAAATGTGCGACGTCATAGACAATTTTGCATAGAAAGATAGAAATGGAGATCTTAGTGTGACGTCGGTGTTCGCATATTTTGGCCCACGTATATTCTTGGGCCCAAATATTAAATATTTGGGCATAGGCCTAGGTGGAATCTAATCGACAATAGCCAACGTCGCAAACCTATCGATCAATAGATATAAGACCAATAATCATGCAACTTCGCATATGCTCACGAGTGGGCCGAAATAGAAAAGTGGCTCAAACCAAAAATATATTTGGGCCTGGTCAGCGGTGGACAAAAATCACGATAGCCCGATGTCGCATTTACATTTCATCGTTAGCTTTTTATTTTTTCCGACTCTTTAGTGACACCGCAATTTGCATTGTGGGCAAATTAGTGCATGGTCTAGAGGAAATTGTAAATAATTGCTTAGGAGTATATGATGTGTAGCCGTGAGAACTTGTGAAATTCTATGTGGACTATGAAAAATTTTGTTATTAATAAGACGCCCATTGTCGCTCATGTTGTTTGTGGACATCATGTTGTTTGTGGCTCATTAAATCCATGACATATACTCATGTTGTTTAATATATGTTGATGTTGTTCTGGGTTTGGTGAACGATCCAGTCATGCGGGTATCAATTACTCCGGAAGTGAGATCAAATAAATTAAAGATGGAGATTATGGAACAACTAGAAGATAATTACAGAGCCTCGAATTTGAGTGATAGGATAATGGCTTATAATGGGGTGAAGATTGGTGCTTACACTGCAGATGATAGCTGGTATCTAATTCTGATTTTATTATTAAAAAGGCCATCCATGATTATTATTGTTTCATGTTACTTTGCATACAATGTATGAAAACATTGAAATAAAATTTAATCGTAAAGATTATAGATTGAACGTTAAATGCATGTAAATTAATATTTTCCAAATTCAAATAAACTAGTTTTAAACAATTGTTGAAAATAGTGCAGGAAAACTAAAATCGACGGGGAAGAACGGTAACATAAAAAACAGTGGGCCCGGCACCATTTACCGCCTTGAAATATAGCGTGTCCCCAATATCGAGTTCCTCTTCTTGAAGAGACCTAGTAAACTCCTTCGAGGTCAGGGTAGTGAACTTCTGGTTATCTGAGAAGTGCATGTTATACTTTCTTCTGTTGTACTGCATTACAGCCTGCAACTTGTATGGCGGTACGAGCTCCGAAATGTGGTCTAGGACATACTGATTTATAATTAAAAAATCACAATTAGTAATTATGAAAGTAACATGTAGAAAATTTTAATTGAAAATGAAATACGTGTGTAATAGGGAGGACTTAGCAAAATCAAAACATCCCTGAAGTTCGTCTTGGTGAGAGTTTGGACAAAGTTTGGAACGACATCCTTGAAAGTGCTCTGAGGACGAAGATCCTCATTCGAATCACTAGGGATCTGCATTGGTCAATGAAATGTTTTATATACTAATTATAAAATGAATAAGAAAATTATAGGAATTTAAATTCCAACAAGAAATCACTCACCTCAATTGGGGCACGTCTGTTCGAACCAGCACTATTGGCAATTATTCCTGAAATTCGATTAAAATTTGGCTAGGTTAATTTTTTTGTCAGCAAGGCGTCGTACGTTACTATCGAACCAGAAATTGACTTGGCCAACATGTGTGTGCAACGTTGCCAACAAGTCGGCAAAGCTGATTGGTTATAAGAGAACAGTGTGACGTCCTACACAAGTAGGGTTTTCAAAACAAAGGAATAAGCGACGTCGAACAAAGGAGGATCTCCGAGTCTGCAACGTCGCATTTAATGGTTATAGACACATTATCAATAGCAGAAAACCGGAACAAACAAAGGTTATACACAACTATATAGGGCCAGTTGATAGGAAAGAACGTAAAAACCAAATTCCTAAAACCTAGAGCCAAAATTTATTCGAATTTAAATACAAAAAACCAAGAACACATTAATACACCATATACATATCAAATTTGATGACGAATACAAAAATTAAAGTACTCTATGGAATCTAGGAAGCATACCTTCACAATGATGGGTTGAGGGACTGCTGAAATTCGAGGGAAAGTTGAATGTTTACAGGGATCTATGAGGTGTGTTCCATATATGTATAATCTTTATGAAGCGTTGTGAATTCCTCCTCGGATAAAGCGATGTTGCAGAGCAGTCGACCAAACTGAGAACCGATTAAACCGACCCGACGCTCACCCCCATCATTTAGGCCTGCAATCTTACCAGGGAGTATTTTACGACATTATTCATAAATTTAATTGTGATATATATGTGTGTGATGTCGCAAATTCGTCGTACAAAATGAATCCATAAGAGATTCCTTTGTGACGTCGTCTGAATTGAATTTTTTTACGGGAACCAAAAATTTGAACCAAATTTCCCCCATCAATTTTTCATATAAATGACATTCAACAATAACACAGATTTCCCATCAATCCTCCTACAAACCCAACCCAATTACATATCATCCATTCCATTTCACACCAATACAACCAATAAATAACTCACTCCGTTTGCTTCACTAAAACATCGACAAGCATACTAGGATGGAGCATCTCCGGGTTAAAATTAATTGAGGTAGTTCTACACCCATTTCATGTTCATTTCCAATCTTTATTACATAGACCTTCAATATGTTTTTATTTTTCATTGATCAAAGGTTGGATATCTTTATAAAATATGATAATTGTGTAACATATTGTATAGTGTGTATTTTTTGTGTTTTCTAGATAGTGCAATGTTTGAAAGGTGTGATAAAAATGGTTTGCATCAGGCCTGATTGTGGACAATAATCTTGTCTTCGTATGATCATAGGTTGAATGTGCGACGTTGGTCATAGGTGATCGTCCCATACGATATAGGACCGAATAATGACCGACATCCCAAATGCTATGAAATTTTTGTCATATCTAAGAATATGATACGTCGTCCTTACATCAATATTTTCGACGTCATTCACCACTGTATGCGACGACCCTTTCAAGCCGACCAGGTACCTTTAACATGTTCAGATTAATGTCGTCTTTGTATGACTATATAATGAGACTACCAAATTCTAACATAAACTTTGTTTCGTGTGTATTCTTTGAAATAGGGCCAGAGAATTATCGATGGACTTTCAGCGTGCAATGTTGACAACGTAGGTTCAATACAATTAATGTTTCAATTTTATACCAACCATATGTATTTTAATATATTCTAAAATGTGTTTGCCATTATTATTCTAGTTCTATTGGTTCCTTACATTATCATAATTTTTGACATCAATTTCACAACAATTGATTGTCGCCTGATTTGTAAACATTTCATGAGTTACGGAACATTAGGTAACATGTAACAGATATCGACGAACAAATGTTTGTGTAATCAAATATTAGGTAACACATAAAAATGTTTATGTAATCAAATATTAAATGTTACAATATTGTACGAGACTAATCCGCAATGTCGCACTAACCGATAGAGCGACGAAACATGGCCGACATCATATATATCGGCGACTCTTTTTTTTGCAACGTCGCCCAAACAAAATGACATGGTATTTAACATCCTTCCACAACGGTGGTACCCTGGATCATGCAATGTCACAGACCATTATCCACAACGTCATCATCAATTATCCGCGACCTCGGCATTGGCGATGTCGCAGAACTTGCAGTCCCCTTGTCTAGATTCTTGCTATCAACGATGCCACTTCATATGCTGGACGATATTATTTGGAACGATTTCGCAGCTACGACTTCGGTTTAAAACCGAGGAAAAAGTACTTTTTTACCTCGGTCTGAACCAAGGAAATGTACTTTTTACTTCACCCACATTTACCTTTGTTTTTAGAGGATTGAAAATTGAGGTAAAAATCCCTGTAGCACCGAGGTAATAAGTGTTGTTTTTTTGTAGTGAAAGGACAAATCTCCATTAAATGTGTCGGTTTGTATTAGAAATTGAGCAGGGGTTGACCTAAGATTGGTAAAAGTCAAACCGCGTGTTGGTTTAGTTTGGAATAGAAACCTTTGATCTTCGATCACTAAAAATCAACCGTGATCATCTGTGTTAGTTTATATTAAAATTCGAGCAAGTGTTTGTATTAGAAATTAAGCAGGAATCGACCTAAGATTGGTAAAGGTCAAACCTTCATCATTTCTTTTAGTTTGCATTAGAAATCGAGCATGGGTTGACCTAAGATATCTAAAGGTCAAACCTCCATCAATTCTGTTGGTTTAGTTTGGAAGTCGAGCAAGCTTTGACCTTCGATCACTAAAGGTCAATTTGTGATCATCCATGTTGGTTTATATTAGAATTCAAGCCAGGTTACTTAACCTAAGATTAGTAAATGACAAACCTCCACAAATTTTGTTGGTTCATATTGGAAGTCAAGCAAGGGTTGACATAAGATCAGCAAAGGTCAAACCACCATCAACTTCATTGGTTCATATTAGAGATCGAGTAAGGTTTGATCTAATATCGATAAAGGTCAAACCTCCATAAATTCTATTGGTTCATTTTAGAAATCGAGCAAGCACTATTGGAAAACAGGTACATAGGCACCGGTTGAAGTGTACCAGTGCAAAAATACTGGTGCTAATAATCACGTTAGCACTTGTAAAACCATGAAAAATGACAAAATCGGTGCATGTGTTGACGTATGCCCCGGTAGAAGGAATATCGATGCATAATACCAGTGCCTAAGCTAGGAAAAGGAGGAAAACTGAAAATTTTAAACATCGCTAAAGTGAATGTCAGTGTTGTGTATTGGTGCTAGAATGAAAATTACGTGTGAAACAGTTAATTCCAACACCGGTAAAGTATTTGGTACCAGTGTTGATGCGAAAAACACTCGTGAAATGGTATTTACCAACACCTGTTTGAAATTTTATGCATAGCACCAGATAATATACCGGTGCCTATGTTAACATCTGTACCGGTTGGAAATTTACCTGTGCAAATTACCTATGCCTGTATGACAAGAAGGTTGGTAAATGATAATATTCAGTATTGGTACGTGCTATACGGTGCACAATAATGGTGCTAGAATGTAAATAATGCGGGTAAAAAAACACGCAGAAAATTGTGTATACTCAGCACCGGATTGCAAATGACAAGTATAACACCGGTATAAGTAGTTTATACCAGTGTTATTGGAGTATTAAATGCACACCTACCACCTTTTTCTGGTGGGTAAAAAGTGCAAGAAGGTGGTTTTGGGTTCATTAATGGCAATTTTTTATGAGGAAAAAATTGAATGCTCATTAATAAAATCCTTTGAAGGTACTTTATATTGTGTTTTAATTTGCCATTTATGGTGGCATATGTGTGGAATGATAGGTTTCCGTATATTTTTTGCATGTTTGATCATTTGATAATTGTAATGTTGATTCACATTATTCATGAAATGGGTTTGCTAGGTAGTATTGCTGATGTATTGAATGACTTTCTCATGCATGTGGTTTGATAAGTTGTGGTTTGATAAGGTGTGGTATGAATCTAGTAATGTGATGTTGCATGTTATCGATTGTAACTTGATGTTTATGAATAAAATTATTTTTAGTGTAGAAGTGTATATTTCTGTGAAAGTTAAATTGTTGCACATTGATTAAATTGTAGAGATGTACCGTGCCATCGAGAGGCGTAAGCGAGTGTCTAAAAACGTTAGTTTGGTAAGTGATGAATCTATTGCTTTTGTTGGGGAGTTTATGGAGCATGCATTTAGTCGTGAAAAGCGCATCTTATGTCCTTTTCGTGATTGTAAGAATCGTAAGCGTACTGACAATAGGGACTTTTTGCAACTCCATTTGTACAAGAGAGGGTTTGCAAAAAATATTTGGTTTGGACCTTTCATTGTGAGAAACCACTGCCGGATGTGGTTGTAGGTAGCAAGAGAAAATGTTTTGGGGATGTCAATTTGGATGACATGGGTGATTGGGTGGTGGATGAATTCAGAGGGAGGCTTGATGTTCTGTCAAAATTTCTAAATAAGAAGGATGCACCGTTTTTTCCCAGTTGCAAGAAGAAGGACATTTTAATGTCATGTTTGATGGAGTTGTTTAACATGAAAGGTGTTGGTTCGTGGAGCGATACCTGCATGGATAAGTTGCTTAACATTTTTAATGATAAACTTTCCTCTGGAAATGGTTTACCGGACAACCTCTATGATGCGATGAGAATTTTTTGTCCACTGGGAATGGAGTATAAAAAAATACATGCATGCCCCAATGATTGTGTTTTGTATAGGGGTCATTTGGAAAAATATGTGGCCTGCCCCGTATACCATGTTCCTCATTATAAGGAAAGGAGAAATGAGGTTGTGGATGAAGAGATTGTTGTGAAGGTAAGGAAATATGTCCCCGCGAAATGCATGTGATACCTCTCTATTGTCCCGAGGTTGAAAAGGTTGTTTAAGAAAGCTAAGGATGTGAAGAACATGACATGGTACAGGGATATGGGTTGTCTTGATAATGATATAATCAGTCATCCTGCAAATGCGGATCAGTGGAAGAATTTTGAAAACATGTATCCTGAGTTTGCTGCTGAACTTGAGAATTTGAGGATGACTTTTTGTACAAAAGGTACGAATCCCTTTGGTTACATAACTTCGAAACATAGTTCATAGCCAGTTATGCTTTTCATTTACAATCTACCTCCTTATCTTTGCATGAAGAGGAAATATGTTTTGATGTCTTTGATAATTTTTGGTCCAAGAAAACCCAAAAATGACATCGATACCTATCTAGCCCCTCTCATTGAAGATTTGAAGATTTTATGGTCTGACAATGTTGATATGTTCGTCAGTTATCGTGGGACCGAGTTAAATTTGAAGGTCATGCTTTTCTGCACGGTAAATGATTTTCTGGCTTATGGTAAACTTTCAATTTATGTGGTTAAGGGTCACAAGGGAAGTCATTTGTATGAGAAATGTACTGATTTCCAGCAATTAAAGAATGGTAGGAATACTGTGTATCTTGGTTATCGGAAATTCCTCCCGGCAAAGAACAAGTTACGAGATGATACAATTCATTTCGTTGGCGGGAGGGAGCGGAGGAAGGCTCCAAGAATATTGAGTGGGTTTTCCATCCACAACAAGGTGAAGAAATTAAATTTTGTTCTTGGAAAAAAGATATCTAAGGTGCTTGCCACTAATGATGGACATTGAAAGAAATGATCGATTTTCTTTGAATTGCCGTACTAGGAGAATCTGGAGGTTCGCCACTGTTTGGATGTGATGCATATAGAAAATAATGTGTGCACAATAGTTTAATTGGGAGTCTACTTAATATTCTGGCCAAGACGAATGATAGCTTGAATGTACGGAATGACTTGATTAGACTCGGTATACGAGTTGATTTAGCTCCGGGGGTGAAAGGGAAGCGGACGTACCTACCACCCGCCCCTTAAAGTCTTTCAATCAGTGAGAGAAAGTCAATTTTGTGAGTGTATTCAGTGAATCAAGGTACCTTCTGGTTCTGTTCCAATATTAGCCGGTTTGTGAACGATGAATTGCGTCTTAATGCTTTGAAACACATGATTGTCACATCTCGATGCAAAAAATATTTCCCATAGCTATTTGGTACCTTTCCCAGAATTCTTTGACATTATGGTCTACCTCATCGTCCATGTGGTTAGGGAAATCATAATATGCGATCCGGTGGGGATGCATTGGATGTACCCGTTCGAGCGCCACATGGGGGTCTGTAAGGGATACATACACAATTGAAGCTGGCCTAATGCCAGCATTGTGCAGAGGTATTTCACGAAGGTGATTATTGAGAATTGCACTTCAAATTTTATTGGGAAGAAATCACTTGAAGTTCCATAGCATGTGCAAAGTGGTAGGAAGAATGGAATCCCATGGTCCAAAGGTAAACTTTACACACCCTACAATGCTGAGTTGATGAAAGTTCACCTTTATGTTTTGCAAAATAGTAGTGAGACTGCAATATATGTTGAGGAGCACATGTCACTGTTAGAGGAACTCTATCCCAAATGGTCATCGAATTAGATACAACTGGAGCATTTTTCAACGTTTGTCAACTGGTTTTATAATCATTGCAATGTGAGCGGAATGCCCGCTAAACTTCAGGCATTTGCAAGGACATCAGGATGTACCGTGAAAAGAAACCAGGCCTATAACATTAATGGATCCAGTTTTTCAACAATGGCCAAAGACAGCAAGATCACAACTCAAAACAACGGGGTTTATGTGTAATCTAAATTCATGTGGCAGTCAAGCAAGAAAGGCAAAAAAACCTATCCTCGCAGTTATGGCCTATTATCGGGTAATCGAGGAGATTTTGGAGTTGGATTTTGTTGAGTCTAAAGTTGTTATCTTCAAGTTTAGATGGGTTGAAAATGGTATAAGGGTGCGTTCTCATATGCCCATGGGATTTACACTGGTGGACTTGAATCAAGTGGGTTATGAGAACAACAAGTTCATCTTAGCCACCCAAACTCGGCAAGTATTTTATATTCAACACCCAAACAATGAGAAGTGGCATGTTGTACCCCGTGGGAAGAAGTTTTATTTTGAAGATGAAATTGATCGGACTGTCAAATCTAAAACTAAAGAGTTCCCTTCGGCATTCCCGAGTTTGGAGGACGTCGGTGGACCACCCGTCTGTAGACGATCACATGGGGATGGTTTGTGGGTGGACGAGAATGGTCATGTTGTGGGTGGTGATGTAGTCCTGAAAAGGAAAAGATATGGCATTATATTTCGTGTATCATTCCCCTTTTTTTTGAATAGATTGAGGCTATATTTGGCTCCTCGTGCCATACCGAAGAAGGAAATCTTAGGTTAATTACAAGAGATCTAGAA
>JAULKM010165504.1:0-16085 GCA_032355605.1 Rubia tinctorum | reverse complement strand
AGGATTTTCCAAAAAATAAGCAACACTCAGGTTTCACTATGGGGAAATGAGCAAGACAAGCTCATATGGAAGCCTAACATCACAGGCCAGTTCACCATTAAATCTGCTTTCAAATCACTCCAGCCAAGGGTTACCCACATCAGAAGCCACTCCAACCTTTGGAATACTCAAATCCCTGCCAAGATTTCTGTATTTACCTGGAAGATGCTCAACACTTGGCTCCCCTTTGCTAATGTTTTGAGGAAATCAGGTTTGAATATAGTATCTAAATGCCCTGCATGCAATCATCTTGACAATATGTCTCATTTCTTTAATTCATGTCCTCTTGTGCATAAAATGTGGGAAAAAATGCATGCAGTACTAGGGATTCCTATGGTCATGTTTGATACAATATTTGACAGATTTGCTTATTACTGGTCAAGTTCTTCAAAGTCTGCTGTAACTCAATCTTTGTTGATTAATATGCCAATGATAATTTGTTGGGAACTGTGGAAAGCCAGGAATAAATTTCTCTATGAAAATAGTGGCCTACACTTACACAACATCTGGAAAAACATCACAAACCTTTGCTTTCTGATTTATACTGTAAGGCCTCTGAATTTATCCTTTCAGACAGATAAGGCTTACATAGCATCGGGTATAATCCCCTTTTTAAAGAGAAGAAAACCTAAACCTATTAAGATTATCAAATGGAACCCTCCTGACAGAGGCTTTAAGGTAAATTGTGATGCCTCATTTGATAATCAACATAGGGCTGGACTGGGTTGTGTTGTTAGGGACAGCAAGGGATTACTGCTTTTTGCAATTCAGGATTTTGATAACACTGCTATTTCACCACTGCACGCAGAATTTCTATCTGTTCATGCAGGTTTAAACCTGTCAATTCAAAGAGGACTACACCCCTTGGTTATGGAAACAGATAGCTTGATACTCTCTCGGATGCTCAAAAAGGAAACTACTCCTCCTTGGACTTTCAGAAATCAAGTGGTGGGACTCATCAAACTACTGGATCAGTACCAAGTTCAAGTCACTCATGTCTTCAGAGAAATCAATGCAGCTGCTGATTTCTTAGCAAAGCAGGGACTTCATCATCAAAGGAAGCAGATATTCACACTCATAAATGCCCCCACTGTTTTGAAGGGTATTTTATCAACTGATTTAACTCTTCCACAGATCAGGAGAGGTAAAGGGTAGGAAGCTATCTTCAGCAAACTAGCCTGGGATCATTCTTTTGTGAATAGGGTTGTCCCTCTTGGGCATTCTTTTGTATAGCCTTTTCTCTTTGTTGAAGCACTTCTCAGTCTCTTTGTTTGATGCACAAAAACCTGGCCACAGTCTTCTGCTTCACGGGGATGTAGGACACCAAGGGTAGGTGATCCAGGGGTGGAGCTTGAGCTGGGGATCGTTTTTGCTGGAATCAAACTCAGGGACTGAAAAGTGCTACTTCTGCCTATTTCTCTGTTCGAGAGCCACTAGTTCTCACTAGTCTTACTGCCAATAGTTGTATTCACAATACTTTTCTAATTATCTACTTATTAAAGCTTGGGGAAGCTATAAAAACCCCCCACCTTGGTGGTTCTGATTTAAAAAAAAAAGCAGCGGATGAAGCAAGGAACGAAGGAGCTAAAACCTCATTCCCTTGTCTCCACAACAATCCCCTGAAAGCGTCGACTATTGTGGGACATGGGCAAATGTGTCATTTGGCACCTAAGGTGAGATTCAAACAAAGGGAAATGTGGAGGCCAAGATATAGAGGGTTAAGAAAGGGTGGAATCAATGATGGTGACTTGGGAGACCCTAAGGTGATATCTAATTTAGTTTTAATATAGTCAAAAATAATTCGTGATGTCGACAATAAAAATACGATTTGCTAATTTCCTTTAATATGATTTTGTTCAATTACTTTTTGATATGTTTTTAGGAATTTCTGTTTTGGGTAAATTTTGATATTGGGACAAATTTTACACTGGTTTGTGTGTTTTTGGTGCGTTTAGGGAGAAGGTCGGATCAAAGAAGAAGTAAATTGGCTAGAAATCAAAAGAGGGAGAAACCAGGTACGACCTGTGCCAAGCGGCACAGCTTATTCAAAATGAGAAACCTGATACGCCCATTTGCTAACCATTCTTCTTCCTCTTTTCCCTATTTCTACCGTACGGCTTCCCCATATCCTCCTTAACAACTAATTTTCACCGTAAATTTCCAAATATACAAAATCCCAAATCGTTCCTTTACATATCCCGGCCAAAACCGCTTAATAATATTCTACAAAAACACACATATTTGTCCCCAAAATTTTCAAAACCCTCAAAAATCCTAACTTTTGGTTTTCTTCATATATCTCAACATTTGGAGCAATTCTTCCATGATTGGACCCGATGGGGAAATTTGAATTTTTTTTAAAATATGAAGGTTATGTGGTTGAATGTGGGTAATATTGTGCTTGAGTCTTAGTTTAAGTTTGGGGGAATTTTGGGGATAGTTTTAACACTTGTGGAAGAAATTTTTAGGTGGTGGTGCTAAAACTGTACTTGCTCTTTACAATACTCCCTTTGTCTCATCTCAAATTTTACACTTTACTTTTTCACAGTATTACCTATCAAACATTGACCACATATTTGAATAAATATATACACAATAATATTATCATATATGATATTGTTGGATTTGTTATAACAACTAGTTTCTAAATTTTAACTTTTTATATGTCATTATTATACTTAGTTAAACATATAAACGGTCAAACTTGTTTCTTGATAATCGTGAAAAAGATTCTTTGAAATTTGAGCTGGGGACGGAGGGAGTAAGATATTGTACTTGCTTTTTTCTTTGAGATATTCTGTTGCTTTTACCCCTTTGTGTTTGTTGTGAAAATGGGTCCAAAGAAAAGTGTACTGAGAAAGGGGGTGGTGTATACCTAGCCCATGCACTAGAAGTTGTTGGCTTTTAGGCTTAGCCCAAGGTTCAGGCACAAACTAATACACACAGAGTCCCACCTAAGAACACTAAGCCATGAACCGAGAAAAGTAGGATTATGTTCGGACGGACTAAGACACGAACCGAGAAAGGCGAAATCATGATCAAGACTCAGCCACGTACCAAGTTTATAGCAACACGATGCAGCCCGCGATCTGAATCCCTAGCAATACAAAGCAATAACTGCATTTTTCTATAAATTCAAGGACAACAAAACTGGCAAGAGGTAAGTGACACTAAATGAGAAATACCAATTCTCTGAAGGAACTATCTTGATCGTCGGACCTCTTTCCCTAGAATCACGTCTGAGATCTTTCTTGCAAGATCACATTGACCAAACAGTGAAGATATTCCATCTAACCTAACTGGGAATACCACATCATTGGGGCCGACTGTGGGGATCAAAAAAGTTTCTTTTTGAAGTTCTTCATTGCCTTCAGGGTAACAATGGTTTTCACCAGAACCGAGAGAAGCCGGAACCACCATACACAAGAACAAACAACTGGGTGTAACAAGAGTATGCATCCTAGTCAAGATCAAGACTACGTTCCCAGTAAATAACAGAAGCACAACAAAGAAGATACAGAGGATGATGAAGAAGAAGATGAATCACCTAATGAAAATAAAGAAAATGAGAGAAGAGCTTTTGGAGCTTTCTTAGAAGTGAATAGAGAGCATCTGAATAACTATTTCTTAACCACTATCAAACCAAAGTCCCCAAAATGAAACAAAAAATTAAGTCAAACGCATAAGAGCTTGAATTACGAAGAAGATTTAAGGGACATAGTGGCAGATTATGATACAGACAGGTCACCATTAGCACCGAATCTTTGCGATTTCAAAATGCCAAAATATTTCTAGCCACCGTTGCATCTAAAAATCTATTAAGGGGCGACAGACCCCGAGGAATTTTTACACTCCTATCACAGCATTATGCGATTTCTCAATGCAAAATTTGAATTAGTCTGCAATTTTTTTCCTATTTTATTATTTGGGATAGCGATTACATTGTACGATGACCTACAAAATAGAAGTATTCGGCCTTGGGCATATTTGTCAAACTTGTTTTAGGGTGCTTCTACCAGAAGTAGAAATTTACTAAAACAATAGCGGACCTAAACAACATAGCCTAGCGAAGTGATTAAAGTCTCTGATAATTACCACAATAGGTTTGTCATTGAAAATTTTCAAGTTTACGATCTTTCATTCCAATCGTCATTAGGCGCTTTCACGGGTTGCATGCGATCAGGATAATTTTACAAGGAACTTACAAAAAAATGTCTGAGAACCAAAGTGAATTGCAAAAAATGATCGAAAAATATGTGTGTACTGATGAGGCAAACAATCGCAAGATAGAGTGCGATCAAGGTAAAAAAAATAATAATGGATATCCACAGAGAGGCTTTGTTAAAAGGGAAATGGAAATATCTCGTTAAAAGGAAAATAATTTGGGGCACAAATGACACCATTTCCAGAAATTCCTTTGACGAAGTCACGAAACGAGATTTGGCAGGCAAACGAGGAGTTGTTTTGCTAGCCCATACCAATGATAGCACCACCAAAATAATGGTCTAGGAAATACTATTGTGCTTTCCACAAGGATCATAGACATGACATCGAATACTGCAGATACTTGAAGAGGAAATAGAGGAGAATTTTAGAAATGGTTATTTGAGTCAATGCGGAAAAGAGGATGGAGGTAAGCGGTACAGCGAAGCTAAAAAAGCTAGAAATTCCATGGCAAAAAACTAGGGTGTAGTGAAAATGTGAAACTAGAATTAAAAACAGATAGTGGTGGTAGATTACAAAGAGGACCTGGTGAACAATACACCGGATAAAGTAATCCTATCGATCTATGGATCAACTGAAGCTTTTTCCAACAGCGCCAAGAAAGCCAGAGCTAGGTATTCCTTACCACAAGAACCTAATGATAAAATACTTCACTGCGATGAGACAATTACGTTTAGCAAAGAAGATGTGGTTCCCAACACTTCACCTCACAATGACAACATGGTCATCATCGCTAATATTGGAAACGCCACAGTGCATAGGGTATTTGTGGATGACAGGAGCGCAGTAGAAATTCTATTCGTCAATTTCTTTGACAAATTGAGATTCAAATGAATTGACTTGAAAAAGTTTACAGCTTCTCTCATAGGCTTTACAGGATAAGCAGAGACACAATTGGGAAACATACAACTTCCTGTCAAAATAGGCGAGAATGACAAACAAAATGCACCATCATGTGTAACTTTTTTGTCATGAACGCACAATGCCCATTAAACTCCATCACTGGTAGGCCCTGGATAAATACAATGAAAGAGATATAGTGCCCATACCACTTGGGGATGAAGTTCCCAACTCCAAAAGGAATCGCAACAATTAAAGGAAATCAGCAAACAGTGAGGCAGTGCATAGTTATAGCGATGAGAGCAGGAAGAAATATGGAACCAATAAAAATGGTAAGTATCATCTCGAACAATGGCTTACTCAAGCAAGCAGAACCTTAAGTGGATCTCAGAGAGGAAACTAATGTTGTCATTTTAGATGATGAAAACACTTCCAAAGGCATCAAGATAGGAAAATATCTTCCAACCGAGTTGAAAGAAAAAGTGAACAAAATTCTACGAAGTCACAAAAATACATTTGCAGTGACTATGCAGAACATGGGAGGAGTCAATCAATAAATTTCTATCCACTCTCTAAACGTCAATGATTTGATCAAACCAGTCAAGAAAAAGCAACAAATCTTTGCTAGCGATAGACAAAAACTTATCAAAAAAGAGGTTAAAGCATTTCTTCATGTTGGTATCCTGAATGAAGTGACTTTACCAAAGTGTTTAGCAAACCCAATTATGGTTAAAATAATGCTAACACGGGATGGAGAATGTGCATAGACTTTACTGATCTAAACAAAGCATGTCAAAAACATTGCTATCGGTTACCTAAAATAATCAGTTGGTGGAAGAAATATCAGGATATGAAGTCATAGCATTCTTGGATGCGTACAATGGGTAACCCCGAATACTGATGAACCCAGAAAATGTGGAAAAACATCTTTCCAAACAAGCTTTGGAGTGTTCTGCTACGTGAAGATGACATTCGGCCGAATGAATGCTAAAGCAACACATCAAAGTGTAGTTGATACTGCATTTTGCAATCAAATTAGATGAAATAATGAAGCATATGTGGACGACATGGTTATTAAAATCAAAAGGGTATCCTAGTTAGCGAAAGACTTGAAAGAGACCCTGGATACACTAATTATGATTTGTTTAAACTTAACCCCAAGAAATACAAAATTGGAGTGAGCCAAGAAATTTTTTGGCCTTTAAAGTTTCCTCAAAAGGAATTGAGGCTAACCCAGAAAAAATACAAGCAATATTTGACCTTCCTCAACCGTGAACAATCAAGGAAATGTTGGTGTTTATAGGATCCCTAGCATCACTTAGCAGATTCGTTTCAAAATTTACTGAGAAACATTTCCCAATCTTCAAAATCCTTAAAAGGCCAAGAAGTTTAGCTGGAATGATAAAAGTAAAAAATGGGTCATTAAAAGAACAGCTCCAAGCGTTGCCAACATTGAAGTCACCAATGCCAGGAGAAACACTATATCTATACCTGGAAAGTTGAAGTAAATAAGTAAGTTTAGTCTTGGTAAGTGAAGAGGGACAAAGAAAAGTGCCAGTATACTACATCGGTAGGATACTGCAAAAGTGCACAGAGAGCGTACTTGCCAGTTGAAATATTAACTCTCACATTAGTTTACCCAAAAAGGAGACTGCGAAGCTATTTTCAAAGTCATAGCATAGTCGTGTATACTAACTACCGAGTAAAGAATATTTTAACCAAGCCAGAATCGTCCTGCAGAATGATTAAATATCATGAAGTGAATACCTATCGTACGGAAAAATGACTACCCACTCAAGTATACCTAGCCTATGGACTAGAAATTATTGGCCTTTAGGCCCAGCCCAAGTTCATCTACAAACTAATAAACACAGAGTCATGCCAAGAAATAATTAACCACAAAATGAAAAAAGCAGGATCATATCCGAAAGGACTAAGACACGAACCGAGAAGGGCGGAACAATGATCAAAACCATCCACGAACCAAGTTTACAGCAACACAATGCAACCCATGATCTAAATCCCTAGCAATGTGGAGCCATGACTGTAGTCCGCTATAAAGACAAGGACAGCAACACCGGTAAGAGGTAAGTGACACTAAACTGAGAAATACTAATTCTCTGAAGGAGGGAACTAACTTGATCATCGGAGATCTTTCCCCGGAATCACTTCCGGGATCTTTATTGCAGGATCACATTGACCGAACAATGAAGATTTACCATATAACTTGACTGGAAATACCACATCAGGGTGGTTCATCCAGAGTTGAACAGAGTGGTTCATCTTGAGTGGCATCTCCCTAGCTATAGTTACCATTTCCATTACACCGAATTATTTCATGGGGTTAAGAAATATCACCAGAAGTGTGATCAAGAGATGGAGAATATATTAAAAGTGAGGAGGAAAGTACTTGAGACCAAATTCCCTTGTAATAAGACACTAGAGCAACTTGGGATCCTACAACCAATCGCGTACTTGTTGGGTCCATTAGGTTTGTAAGGAGTCTTTGACCGACACTCCCGACCTACACACGTTGGGTGCTAGAATTATTAGCCACCTTGGAAAAAAATGGTTGGATATAGGAGGTGATACATCATGTTTCACTTGGATGATGGGGAATTTTCAAATACTTACCTACAGATAGCAATGGCTTTTGGATTGAAGTATGAGAAGGAGGTCCCACGAAGAAATAAGCAGGGGACCAATTTCTCATTGAACACTTTTTGGAAGATCATTTCATGAAGATATTGAATATACAAGGGGAGGAACACTTAAATCATTCAATTGACAATAAGGTAAGTTCAATGTATTTTGGTGATGACCGTCTTTTGCCATTGGAAAACACCCAGTGTAGCAACAAGAACATGGAGGTTCTTTGGGCCATGACTTCAGAAGGTGACACCTACCCTGATCTATTTGAGAATTTCACAGAAAGATGTCCATAAGCAACAATGAAGATGGATGGAAGAATCCCAGTGGGTGGGACGATTGATATGTTGGCTCAAAACCCAAGGCGTGCTCTTCTGAGAGGTATTGGTTTAGCGGGAAGTGGTCGTATAAGAACATGTTACACAATGGAAAAGTTGTGGGAACCCACTATACTCACTACCACCACATCAAAAGACCATTTAATTTGGCTCTATGGTGGTTCTATTGTTTGTAAGTTCATGTTCCTCCCATAACCGGAACAAATGGCCATTTCCAGCCGCACCCTGTTGGAGAGCCTATGCCTTGCCCCCTATACCAACTATGAGAAGAAATTTATTTCCACTTGAATTACTCCATAATTTGAATTGGAGGTTGAGCTACCTAAGGAGAAAGAGCAAGAGGAGCATACAACTCGCTCACAGCCGACCCCTCTCCCTTCCCTTTGACTTGTATGAGCATTTTGAGATTTTTGGCCAGCATCTTCTAGTCTATTGCCAAAAAATCCAAAGGATAAGAAGTTGATGGGATATCCCATCAACTAGGAGGGTATGGGGTGAGATTTAATGCATACGGTAGTGAAATGAGAATTTGGGGGCAAAGACTTGCCTCTCTTTAGCAAGAGGTCCAAGAGGATTTACTTTTTACGAAGTAACACCCAAGATGGGAGCATGGAGAAATTATTTGAAAGGTTGCAATCATCCAAACTTCAAGGCTTTCAAGATATTTATCCTTACGTGAAAGGACCCTGCAGATTCTATCTGAAACCCACGAGATCGAGATCAAAGATAAGAATTTATAGTTTTGCTCATGTACTCACTTCTAATTACTATAGAGTAGATAGGGGTAAGTCCAAGTGTCAATCACAAATATAAAGGGGTTTAGATGATGGCATCCCAAAGTCCACCCTCAGACGACACCCTGAGTGTGTGTTAAGGATGGCAAACATGGGGGGATTGAGTTGATAAGATTAAACTAATGACTACAAGCATACAATGATATGGAGATAAAAATGTAATGATAACTAGCCTCGGGGGTATTTTAATCACGTGATTAACACAAAAGATTTGATCCTGACTTATATTCATATTCAAGAACTATATTTCTATTTATTTGCTATATCACATGATATGGAGATGTTAATTCCCTGAAACTCCCTCAGTTGGTCACACCATCGGTTCTACCCCCTCCTTAACATCTCACCTCCTCCACATATATCAGGCGATGACTCTAGCCCTCACTACCATGTTTAATAAGCCTGTGGTGTGTTACGGTAGCATGTTAAACCTGGTATTAGCATGGATCATAGGGACCTCTACCATGAATACCCATCATAAGCCCATATTGTGCCACTTAGAACATTATTACCCCCATGATAAGTCTAAGGTTGGCGCAACGCTTAGTTGAAATAAACTAAGAATCTAACTCTCGGGTATTGACCACATGACCCAAGTTGGGATTTTAACAGCACCCAACTTAATTTCTGAATGCTCCCAAATCATTGGCATTGGTATTCCAATTAAAATACCACTCTATTACCACCTGGTAGCTCACAAAGTTCATGTTATCCCCTGGTACTCTCAAGGCTATAAGCAAGTTTGGTAATTTAACAATCCCAATCTATTTTCAAAGCCAAGCACTAAATCATGCAAGAATCTAGGTGTACATCCTAATTACATTCTATACAATAATTATAGCAAGAATCTAAAACATAAATTAAGCAAGATTATTTATAGGAAAATAAATAGATATGAATCTTTAAGTCTCATAAATCAAATGGTAATACATGCTTACAAATACCCTCAATTCATAAACTAAGCTACTAATATTAAACCCATGACATTAAATTAATTAAATTTCATGGGAACGTGTAATAATTTAAGAGAGACAGGGAGAGATGGAGAGAGGAAAGAAACTTAGATCTAAACACTATTCAACCTTCCTCCTTGAAACCCTAGATGAATAGGTCACTTATATATTGAAGTGAGAAAAAGGCGCAAAAGCCCAATAGTAAAACCCAAGTGCACAGTCTCGCACGGCTCGTGCAGATTTGTACAATTTGTGTGCATATACACAAACCACATATTAAAACGCTTTCTTAGTTCCAACTGCTTGCACGGGTCATACAGGTCAACACGAACGGTGTCCTAGATATTTTTCCCTTGTCTTCTTGCGTGTAAGGGTTCTGCAAAATTGCACGGAGTGTGTCTAAAATGATTCTTGTCTTCTGTATGATTGCACGAGCTGTGCGGATCTGCATGGGCCATGTCCTAGGTTTTCTTTGAGCATAATATTATGTACATCATATAGCATACGTTAGCTGATGCATTTAACACATGTATTATCATCTTTTATTTGGTTGATTGCTAGTTTTAGTTAGGTTTGTTCGACAAAAAGTTTAGACGACCATGATTGGTTTTCTCGTCTAAATCCCGAGTTCTATAGACTTAATTAGAACTAATGTATATTTTTTATTCAGGGGCGCCTAGATCTTCTCTTTTGATCTCACCATTAGGTGGCTCGTGAGTACATCTTCTTATTATCTTTTGTAGAAGGGCACAAACCTCAACTCATGGTAGTAGATTAGAAGGCCACTCGCAATGGTGGTACTATATTTGAAGGCCACAAACATTAACTCGTGGTAGTAGATGGAATGAGGACCAAAGAAGATGGATTCAGAATTCACAAAGGCAAAGTCCAAAGCAGAAGAATTGTTGTCCGGGAATTGCACGTCGTTTGAGGAAATATCTGAGAATAATCAGCACTTGAGGATTACACCATTGGATTTTTCTTCTCAAGCTCTATGAAATTGACTACAAGAAATCTCAATTCGAACCAAAGGTTCATCTGTAGCAGAGAAAATAAGATTGGCAACCGAACTAGAAAAGGCCGTCACGGACCGTACTAGCTTATCAGAAACCAAAGGCTATCACAGGCGGCACAGCCCGTGTCTGGAAGCCATGGCACGACTAGTATAAATCAGCATGGACTGTGATAGATTATAGCATAGGGGAACTCCATTTAGGTTGGTTGTGCCACTCCAAATTACTTTTCACTCCAAAATCCACTAAGTATGGGAGCGAGATATTCCATTATACATGGGCTGCTCCGTTTCCAGTCACAAATGCCAAGACAAGCCCACGGGTTGTGAAGAATGATGTGAGGAACACTTAGGAACTGAGCTAAACAAGCATCCATCTGACGGGGAGTACCAAACAAAGCGTGGCGCGGATCAGAAAATAAAAAAAACTTAGCCAACAGCTCGGACCAAATAACATGGGAAGTGCCAGCACGAAGTAAAATGGCTCCTGCCAGAGCCGTAGGGAATCACCAGCACAACCAGGATGGTGTGTACCAGGCCTGGCATCCCGCGCCAGCACGACCAGAAAGGTCTATGCCATGCTCGGCGTCGCGTGACAACACGAAAGGCTCGGGTCGTGGCACAAGCCACCCTCGCGCCAATTGCAGCTGCTAGGATTTTTTGCCACTTTTGGGCCTATTTTTAGGTCCATTTCACTACTAATATATATAGACCAAGAAAAATTAGGATTTATGTTGTGTTTCATTTTTAGATCTTAAGCGTAGCCTAGAGAGAGAAAACTCTCCTTATTCTCTCCAGTTCTCTTTCTTTTTATCTTTTGTTTTCCTTTTTACCCAAGTGGCATTGAATCCAATTAAATACTTGGATTCAATGTCTAGGGAGTAGTTTATCAAACTTGGGGTTATTTGTATTCATGATTTGATTTTTGGCTTTTTTAGTTTTGGATTCTCCTATCTTAATTCCTATTAATATTTGTGCTTGATTTGTGATTTACTTTCTTTAAGATTTATGCTATATCATTACTATGATGCATCCATACATGTATGCTAGTATATTATCATGTTAGATATCATTGCTATCTTGGGAGTGTTAGAATGGTGGAGTAGGTCCAAGAACACGGGTGAGATTAGTGCATTCATGTTACCTTGAAAAATATATTTTCATGTGTTAAACTATAATTCTAACTGGATAGTCATGGCAGAGGAATCGAATGTTGAGTGACTGATTCGGAAAATCTCAATGAGGGGAAACCCTTAGCTTACCCCGACAGATATAGCATGATTGTTTGTAGAAACTAGGGTAGTGTCGGCTTGGAGAAATTACAAAGCCAAACTTTAGAGTCTTCACAAGGTATCAATTCCCCTTTCCTCTTTAGGCCTATAGATTGAGATCCATAATGGAATGTCTGGGATGTAATGCCTTACTTTTGTATTTAACAGGTGCGACCTACGCGAGGCAAAGTCCTTTTAGGCGGGCTTTGTTCCTCCAAGAGGGGGCGTGTTAGCATTGAGAGTAAGGGACGGGGATGGTCTGCGGAGTCACTTGATTAGAGCGCATCCCTAATTATGGAGATGGTGAGATAAGCATGTATTGGTGGTAGTACCTTGCATGACAGACGGGGGAAATATATGGTTATCTCCACACTATGTGACACGGGAATAAGAGTTTATATTTTTATGTGTGAAAGAATCAAGGATAAGAGCCAATTATCGATCATGTTATGCAAATACCCCTAAGTGATAGTTAATATAGTTTATTTCCGTGTTTGCATGCTAGTAGTTTATAGTGGAAAATTACCCCCGGTGGTTATTTTACCAACACTTGTTATTCCTAACACATGGTCGAATTGACGATCTGACCACGGTTTTGCGTAGCTAGTTTCTAGTTTCATAACATAACTATAGACAACCTCGGTACTTACCACTATCTACCATTATGGGTAGCATAGTAGTAAGAACTGGAGCAAATTTATGGATTTTATATTTTACCCTTAATAGCCATTGGCAGGCTCCTCTTGTGTGTTTGACGACCCACCAGGAGGAGGCAGGTCAAATTTTGGCGTTGTTTCCGAGGATGTTAGTTTAAGGTCTAGTTATTAGTTTGAATTACATGTTAGTTGAGTAATTAGTGTTGTTTTTGTTTTTTTTGTTGGTTTTTGGTTGTTGGGTTTTCTTGATAGGTATCCTGTTATTTTTTACTTTTCTGCTAGTTTATTCTTAGTTGGATATTGTTAGCTCCCAGTTTATGGTACATACCCGTACCAATAATTTGAGAGTCTTGCATTGTCCAGCGAACTATACAGGTGGAAAGCCAAGAAGGAAAAGGAGGCCAAGAAAGGAAGTTCCACATGAGCTGGTTATTGTGATTGAAGAAATGAGAGATATGGAAGAAGACAACCTCACCTTGAGGGAATATATGGCTCCAAACTTGGAGAGTCAACCCCTCTGCATCATATCCCCACCTCTACTACTGAATGTTACATGTGAATCAAACAGTGGGATAATCCATTGCTTTCCGACCTTTCAAGAGATAGCCGGAGAGGATCCCAACAAGAATCTTTCATAATTCCACTTGGTGTGTACAAATATGAATCCTTCCAAAATCTCATAGAAAGATTAAAACATACGGTCATTTCCCTTTTCACTTCAAGATTTTGCCAAAGATTGGTTGTATTATCTTTCTCCTGGGTGTATAACAACATGGATGGATATGAACCGCCGCTTCTTCTAAAAGTACTTCCCAGCCTCAAAGTCAGCGGGATTGAAGAAAAAGTTGTCCAACATCTCCCAATTGGCCAATGAGTCCCCATATGAATATTGGGAGCACTTCAAGAGGTTGTTGGCAAGTTTCTCGTACCATACATTCAAATATGGAGACCTAGTCTACTACTTCTTCGAAGGCATGTGCGACAACGATATGCATATGGTAAATGCTACTTGCAATGGCTCAATTTCCAACAAGAGCCCAGGGAAAGCTATGGCACTATTCGAATAGATGGAAAATGACACAAGGTAATTCGTCACACGATTAAGGGTTAAGCCCTTTATCGTGCCGAGTCAAACCCCCAAATTGGAGAGAAATTCCAAGACCTTACCTCTATGATGAAAGAGTTTATACAAAAGGGAGTTCAACAAGTGAAAGTGTGCGGCTTATACAATCTTGATCATCACCCGGATTCATGTCTACAAGTGGTGGAGGATTTTGAAGAAGTTAAGGCGTTGGAGTTTAACAACAATGTAAATAGGCCACAATTTGCTAAGGGTCAACCCCAAGGGTTCTGGAGGGACCAATGGGGATAAAGACAAGTTCCCTATGCAAACACCTTCAACCCGAGGTATAGAGATTATCCCAACTATCGTTGGCGAGAAGAAAATCAACCGTAAAGGTACAACCGAGGAGGACAAGCTCCACCTCAACCCTATCCAAGAGTCAAAGGGCCTTCTAAAAATAACGCCTCAATTTACAATTTGGACCGTGAGGAAATTCTAGATGTTATCTCTCAATTAGCTAAGAAACAAAACATCTTCACGGAGTGAATAAGGCGAGAGATTGAGGATCTCAGGACAAGGGTCTTATCAAGCATTAAAAATCTTGAGGTTCAAGTTGGGCAACTTTTCACATTGGTAAGCTGAATTGAAGCCAAGGAATCTGGCAAGCTTCCCTCCTAACTGGAGATTAACCCAAGAAATATTAGTGCCTTGAAATGTTGTGCCTGTCGTGACTTGCGACGTGCCTGTCGCAACTCACGATGTGCCTGTCGCGACTCACGACGGATGCTGTAGCAACTCGCGACAGATCCATCTCACTCATGATGGACAGGGAAACACCACCGTAACAAACTAACTTCCAAGCCTTCTCCACTTCTTATTTCCTACAAAACATACTAACTTCCAAGCCTTCTCCACTTCTCATTTCCTACAAAATCACATCGAAACACCACTGTAACAAAAACAAAACGAAAACACGAAGACAATAATGACAGAAGTTGAGATTGAACCAAAATCAACGAAAAATCATGAATGATTCTCCGGAAAATCAAAACCAAGTTTATTTAACGTCGTCAACACGACTTACCTCCCTTCTTGGAGTTCACTCACATGTCGTATCAAGAAGATCAACATTTTTCCTTTTTTCGGTACAAAGCTCTCATGGTAAAGTTTCAAACGTTGCCCATTCACCTTGAAGGAGTTGGACTTAGCTCAATCTAAAATTTCCACTGCACCAAACGGAAAAACTTTCACCACTTCAAAAGGTCAAATCCACCGTGACCTCAGTTTACCGGGAAAAAGACGAAGGCGAGAATGAAATAGAAGGACCTTTTGACCTATGGAAAATTCCTTCCTATTAATTATTTTTTCATGCAAAGTCTTTGTTCTCTCCTTGCAAATCTCAGCATTTTCATAGGACTCCCTTCTTATCTCCTCCAGTTCCTGCAATTGCAGCTTCCTATGCAAACCGGCTTCATCTATGTCAACGTTGAACTTCTTGACTGCCCAATATGCTTTATGCTCTATTTCAACTGGAAAATGGCACGACTTCTCAAAAATTAACCGGTATGGTGACATGTCAGTTGGTGTCTTATATGTCATCCTATATGCCCACAAGGCATCATTCAGCCAAGAACTCCAATCCTTCGGGTTAGGGTTAACCATTTTTTTAAGGATGGACTTGATTTCCCTATTGGAAACTTCGGCTTGGCTATTGGTTTGTGAGTGATAGGCGATAGAAGTCTTATGTGTGACACCATACTTCCTCAAAAAGGTCTCGATTGTCTGATTATAAAAATGGGTGCCACGATCACTAATCAAGGCTCGAGGGACCCCAAACCTAGAGAAGATGCTATCCTTTACGAAATCTGCAACCACTTTCGAATAATCAGTTCTAGTGGGTTTTACTTCAACCCACTTTGAAACATAGTCAACAGCAAGAAGAATATATGTAAAGCCACAAGAGTTAGGGAAATGTCCCATAAAATCAATGCCCCACACATAAAAAAAATCACAATATAGTATGGGTTTCTGAGGCATCTCATTTCTAGATTAAATATTCCCTATTTTTTTACAGTTATCACAAGCTTTACAGAAAGTGTATGCATGTTTATTCAAAGTAGGCCAATAAAATTCGCTTTCTAGAACTTTCCTAGCGGTTCTCTTTGCTCAAAAATGACCACCACATGCATATGAATGACAAAAAGCAAGAAGTGAGGGTATTTCACAATCAGGAATGCATCTCCTAA
>JAULKM010165493.1:0-16088 GCA_032355605.1 Rubia tinctorum | reverse complement strand
AGGTTCTTATATCTTGGGGGTTTGGGTAGTCTAGGAATAAGATGTTGGGTGTTTTGGAAAAACCTTTGCATGCTAGTCTACGCTTAGCTCTTTGCTTGTTCTTGTTAACTCGAGGACGAGTAAAGGTTTAAGTGTGGGGGATTTGATGAGATGTCAAATGCATGTATTTTCCGAAGCATTTAACATCTCTTTTTGTTATATTTTTGTTGGGAGATTGCTTGATTTAGGTAGGATTACATTATAAGGGGTTTGGATAACCGGTTTCGGTTTTCGTATCTAAATCCTTCATTTTGTAACATCTTTTGAGTCTAATGGATTTTTGGTCTTTACAAGCATCTATATTTATTTTTGTGAGCTTAATTTAATTGCTCGTAAGCACTTTGGAGAATTTTAGTTAAATCCATTCGCAAGGATGGTAGAACATTGAAGGCCACGAGTCACAACGTGGTAGAAGATGAAAGGGTCGAAGAAGGAAGACAAATAAGCGGATGAATTGTGATCCGGGAGTTTGAACCAATTTATTGGAATGATACGAGAAGAACCATAGTTTTAGGATGGTACCATGGGATTCGTCTTCTTGAACACGATAAAATCGACTACAAGAACTCTCAAAATGGATAAGCGGTTCACCCGGGGTGAATAAAGAAGAAGAGGTAGCAGCTCGGCTGCGGGCCGCAGGACATCTCTGCGGCCCGCAGCGAAGAAAAATTTAAAAAAAATGCGATTCCAGTGCAGGAGCTGCAGGCCGCAGGACCCTGCTGTGCCCCGCAGTGGTCAAAGTGGGCTGAGGCCATTTTTATTCCATTTTTCACCCCTTCTTCCACACTTTTCTTCCACATAATTTTCTCTCCAAAACCCCTAATTTTTCTTCATCTTTTCTTAGTTTTTGTACTTTTTCTATGTATTCTTGTAGATTTGTTATGAGATTAGCTATATAGGCTAAATATACTTTCGGGAGCAATTGGTAAGTATTTTTAGTATGAATTTGTGAGATTTTATTTATCCTTTTTTGTTCTTTGAATATCAAGTATATTTTGTGCTTTCTTGTTTAGTTAATGCATGATTTAGACTAGGGTGATCAACTAGTTGATGATTGTGAGTTAATTATTTGCAAGGTTTTTGGTCAAACCCGTGATACTTTGACTTTTTATCGATGTGATTATCGTTAATTGATGTTAGGTTATATTTGGGTATGACAACTAATTATGATTATTGATTGGTGAAATTGCTTAGATTTGAGTTGAATTTGAATGAGTTTGACTAATTATCAATGTGGCTCACTAATAACGATTAGCATGAAGGCCGATCATCGTAGTCGTTATTAGTAGATATATTTGTGCTATCCCGATATTTCTCGCTTGTTGGATATTGTGTTAGTTGCATTGGTTCTCCATGTGTATTTCTATTCTTGGGGAAGTCTATGACGCCGATCGTCTAGGGTGACCCGAGGGTAATGGTTATTGTGTGGTGCTGATCGCCCACTCTAACTATAACTGAGAAAATGAGAGAAATATCTTCACCCGAAAGGTGTTGATAAGTTCTACACAATTTTTTATTAATGCATAAAAATAGGTTAATTAATAGATGATCAAAGGATGACTATAAATGTAAACTAATTGTGCCCAAGACTCGTTTTCATCTTTATTCCGTCTTTTGTATTAGTATGGTCGTATTTGCATTGTCATCTATAATTGTTTGTTATTTTAGTAGTTTAAATTAAGCGTAGTGTTTTCCAAAACAAAAATCCCCTCACTTTGTTACACACTTAGAGTGACTTCTTCATGTACTTTTTAACTACGTTTAACACTCGATAAAACCCCCATTTTCCTCGTGGACGACCCCGACTTGCTACTATCTACTTTCTAGTAGTTAGCAGCAATTATGGCCTATAAATACTATCTTTGAGAGGCACGATGATGACCTCCCAATGGAAAATTATTCTTGAGAGATTAGTAGACCTGGAGGCATATATATTAGTGGTTTTTCAAACTTTATAAAGATGATTGGGATTGGAACAGTTGCTACTGTGTTTGATGAATTTAATAAGCAATTTGTGTGTGAGGTGTACTTCAATCTGATGGCTGGTAATGTGGAGAATGATTCCCCTTGGTTCAATAGGGTATTTGTGAGGGGGAAGATTATATATTTTCTGCCAGAAAGATTAACACATTACTGGGATGTTTTCTCTGATGAGCTAGGGGTTTCAGATGATGAAATTTTGTCTATGATTTCTGGTGGATATAAATCTACATGGCCAGCAACTGGATATTCCTAGGCTTCATGTCTTTCTTCCAGATTTTTTGGTATGTATCAGATTGTTGTAAACTATTGGATGCCCTCAACCAATACCACTGCTCTCATAAAGAAAATGGTAAAACTGATGTGCTGTGTTGGAACACAAAAGCCCATTAATTTGGGGTTTCTCATACAACATAGCATAGTGAGACAAGTCATCTATCCCAAGGCCAAGCATGCCCTAGTTTACCTAGGCCTTATTTATGTTTTGGCCAAGAGTGCAAATTTGAAGAAGTATCATGAAAATGAGATTGTGAAGATTGAGACTCTTAAGCTTAACATGAAGATGTTCGCGATGAGATAGGTGAAAGATCTACCTTGGAATCCAAAGGCATATGCTTCTACTTCTGCTGGTGATGAGATACAGGTCAAGTTGATGGCTATGAATGCAAGGCTGGGAGCTATCACCATTCAGACTGCAGCTTTGGAGGCTGAGAAGGCTAAAGTTGAGGGGAAGTAGGCTTAGCTAGAAGCACAAGTTGCTGCTCCTGATTAGAACTTAAGTTTCGGAAGGACAATGTTCCAAAATAGTCATATTTTGGTCTCAGGGGGAGCAGACTTTCAAATATTTATTCTGTTATTTGTGCTGATACTTGACTTTGGAATATTCATGGCCCCAGAGGGAGAATATTTTGGAGATTCGGATATTATTTTTGGTCTGTGATCTGAATTAATTCTGGATTTCTAGTTTGAGTTTTTCTTATTTAATTCAGATTCGGTGATTAGTATATATTCCAACATAAAGGGTTTCTGGAAGACTTATGTTGTGAGATTGAAAGTTTTTTCTTTGTGGTTCAATTCCAAAATGGTTGGGTCCACAAAATGACAAAGGGGGAGATTATAAAGTTATGTGATTTTCATTGATTATTAAATTAACATTTGTGAACTAATTATGAAAAATATAAACATTCCATGTTGGAACATATAGAAAGCTGAAGCCAAAAAGGCTTTAACGGATGACAGAATATTGCGTGATATTGATTTATGAAAGTTTGGAGTTAATGCAATATTATTTTAGGCGCTTGTCAGAAGCATACTGGATTTATGAAAATCTCTATAATTATGGAATTGGATTTCATGGAATATTATGAGATATTTGAGATAAGGAAAATCATTTTATTTAAGAGATTTGGATATGCTTCAGAAGCAGATAAGGAATAGAAATATTTTGGAAATAATCATGGAGGATTTCGATCTTCTCAATGGACATCACAGCTGCATTCAACACGAATTTAATTGTGAAAATCTGCACTCAAATTTTCTATTTTTCCGAGAGTACTGCGAGAACCAGCATACATATGTTCCAACATACTGTAACCTATTGATCAAGATAAGAATCGTATACCTTAATTTCCGGGGAGAAGGAGATCCAGCGTCGACGAGTTTCGAGTTAAGAGGGAGCATGATCAAGGCGGATCGGTACCAAGGGGAGTTTGAAGAATTCACGTGTTATAATTAGATAAGATAGGTATAACTTTATAGTGTACTTTGTACTGTATCTTTCTGATTAGTGGATTCATTCTTAACCGGGCCAGATCCCGCATATGTAGGTTGATTTCACCAAACTGTGTAACCAAGTCTTGTATGTTCATGTTTTACTTTACTGCATACTTGGTTAAATAGGTGATGTTGGAACACGGTAGTGATTATTGAGTTAATTAGGCAAAATTAAAATTTCATTCTTTATCAAAATTTGACCGCATATTTGAATAGATATATAAGTGACAATATTATCACATGTGATATAGTTTAATTCATCGTAACAAGTAATTCACAAATATCAACTTTTTATTTGCCGTTATTATATGTAGTTAAACATATTAACAGTCAAATATTTTTCTAGAACAGTGTGATAATAATTGTTGTATAATTTGAGTTGGGACGAAGAGAGTATATGTTTCTAGAATCTATTCTATGTTTATACTCCTTTCGTTCATCTTTTAATGGAACACTTACCATTTTGAGATGTTAACACATTCTAATTGTGGTTATACTTACCATTCATTTTACTTTCTTAACTTTTCATTCAATTTGCACCACACAATTAACATCTCTTAAAATTTTGTACTAAAAAGAGAAGTCTCACAGTTAAATGAACAAATGGAGTAGCAATAAACCCTCATTTCCCCTCAACTAACAGTTAGATCAATTATAAAAAACTTCATTTTTATAAAATTTTAAGGTCAGATTATAATTATTCATATGTTAAGATTTCTTTTAAAATATTTTTTAATTATAAGTACCTTATTGTAATAAATTAAAATAAATATCATACCCAATAAGTCATACTATTTATAAAAGAGCAAATGACTTCTATGGGCCCTCGAACTATCCCATCATTCACCTTTGACCCTCCACTTTTTTTTCACAAACTTTAGGTCCCTGAACTTACAGAACTGGTGAATTTTAGTCCTTCCGTCAGGTCAAACCGTTAAACTTGGTCAAAACATTAATTTTAAGGGGCGAAATTTACATTTACATTTTTCTTTTTATTTTGCTTCCTTTTCTTTTGCTTTTAATTTTCTTTTTCCCCTTTTCCCTTCCCCACTCCCTTCACCTTTTGCCCCTGCGTCTTCTTCTCTGAAAAGCCCAGCACTGCCGTCGACAGAGGCATCAGCCTGAGCGGCGTTCCGAGCCATTCTTGCGAGCAGAGCGATCTCGTGCTCCGCGGCCGCCACATTGTTTGTCGTGGGCGCGTTCACCACCAGACACCCGTGCTCTATGGTTGCAGCCAGATCCACGTTGCAATCCTGACGACGGCGCATCCAACGACCTTGAGGCACCCGCCGGAGGACTCAAAAATCTCGCGCGTGACCTTAATCCCGCTGCAAACAATCAGTGCAGCGTAGAGTGAGATCTTCGTGCAGAGCTCCTCAGGGCTCAAATTGTAGAAGAATTCAACGCTGGCGAATCTCTTCCACAGGTTAACTCCGGCTTCTCCGACACGAGGACAGTGGGCTTCACATCCATTGAGAAAACCACCAGCGCCCTTCTAGAGCAGTCGCCGGCCCGTGGGAAAGAGACAGTGGTGAACAGAGGAGGTTGAAGGTAGAATGGTTCTTCCATGAGAGATTGGCCAGATTTGCTGCAATGAGGAACGTCGATAAATCTACCATTACTGAAATAAGGTTCGATTTCCATTCCGGTAAAAATGGCGGCGGCCGGTGGGAGCGGAAATGAGGGGTTTTGGGGTTCGGCGGAGGTAGGAGACGATGTGGGATTATTATATATGCGTCGGATTTGGGGTTTGGTGGGATAATTTAGTGAGTGATATTTGCGAGTATTCCAGAGAAGAAGATGCAGGGGAGGAAGGGAAAGGGAAGAGGCGGCGACCTGCTCTCAGCGCTGGCGCTGAGTTCTTCTCTGAAGAAGACGCAGGGGCAGAAGGGGAAGGGGTGGAGAAGGAGAAAAGGAAAAAGAAAAAGAAAATTAGTCGGTCTAAAATAAAATAGGCCTATCTAACAATTAATCAGTATAAAATAAACTTGTGCGTGTCAATAGCTTTATTTATAACAATTAATGTTTTTTACACGAAAAGAAAAAAGAGGGCAACGTTTTGAAAAAAATCGTCTTTCTATAGATTTATGTAAAGACGAGGTTTTATTAGAATAATGAAAGGTAAAAGGTTTTTGTTGCAATATTAAAAATTTATTATGCAACGTGTAGTAGTTGTAAAGTTTATAACCTGATTCATGCAACCCGAAAATTTTATTTTCATTTCTTCGAATTTGCACTTTAAACCTTGGTTTTTCCATGACTTATGGAAAGACCGTCTTTCAAGAGACGGACTCAAAAAAGAATAGAGGATGGAAGAAACAAAAGTGATAATTTATGGATATGCTGATGCATTTTGAAACTTCAGGGAGCTATTTGCAATTAGAATTGCTTTTTTCCTGTAATTACCTTACATTATCTTCGAAACCCGATTAAACTGAGAAATTATTCATGCATGTTTTTTTTGTACCTTGTTTAGTCCAACCAGTCTCGTGCCCATCTGGTTAGTACGCATTACCATTTACCAATTCCTTCATATATGATGCACACAAAAATTCTACAATAGAATTATCATGCACCACTTGCTAAAACGTGCGCGTATATAGATATATTGCTTCTGTACCATTTCAATTTTCAATTTTCAATTTTCAATTTTCAATTTTCAACTTTTAATTTTCAATTTTCAATTTTCAACTTTTAATTTTCAATTTTCAACGTGCGTGTATATTGAAAATGTTTGATTCTTAATATTTTTCATTAAAAACAATTAAAACTTGTAAAAATTTGATATTTTGTAAATATATGCTACAATAAATCTAACAATGTATCACATAGTAATATTTATACTTACATACCAATTCAATTTTAGGATCAAATTAATTTTTTTGATTAAATAAATAGTTAAATTGCAGTTTGAAACGAGGGATTACATATATGTAGCGATAATGCATTGATTGAAATATTTTAAGTCTTCATGTTTTTACTCTCTTTTTTTTTTTTTTTGCATGAAATCCTTTTCTTGGGTCCCTATTATATTTTCTAGTTATAATGAGGAGTTATATTCAGGACATATTACATATATACACGCACGTTTGATGTTTTTAAATGCTAAAGTTCTGGCAAAGAAGCAAGGCTAAACTAGCATTTAGCAGTTTTGTGTTTCTCCTCTGATAGAAAAGAAAATTATGGAAGCACCAACACTCGTTTTTATAACTTATTGTTTGAAAGAAGGGCTATTTGGAAACATTTCTTGTGGCCATATAGATTAATTAGTTCGTCTGATTTAAATTGAACGACCTAAATTGAAATCAAGAAAATTTTATAATATAAAATGATAGATAGGCAGATGAATATGGGTAATTAAAAAATATGAATATAGATGACTCATTTAAACCCGACCATTTTATGCGGATCAGGTAAAAAACAAGTTCGAACGAAACTAGCTCAATCTTTGGGTCGAAAAACAATCAATTTGTGGATAAAAAATAGATAAACTCTCAGGTTTCAATCTATATATTTACCCATATGGGTCTATATACCAATACATATGGGTAAACTCGTGAGTTTCAACCCACATATTGACTCATATGGTATGAGTAGGTAAATCCACGAGTTTCAACCCATGTATTGACACATATGAGTTTATATACCAACTTATATGTGTAACCTTGCAAGTCTATTCATTTTACCAACGCACGGTCAACCCGCAAAACCAACTTGTTAGCCCCATGTTTTCAATTATCCACTTGACCCGCAACTCATTTAACCTAATACTTATTTACCCATGCTCAGTTGGATTTTATAAATAGACAATTCACTTAACCCGCGGGTTACGGGTTCATTTTGCCACACTTGGTAGAATAATTATAAATAGTATAAATAAGAAAATAGCATATTCTAGAGTTCTAAAGTTTCACGAAATAAATTGAATTTCATTTCATTAAATTCATGGAATAACAATTCAATTTATATTCAGTCAATGGTTTTAAAGATAAAAATGAAATACTCTTATTGGAAAAAAACGCTTGGTAAATATGTCAGCAATTGAAGGGAAGCCATCACATAAACTTTCAACTTTCTCAAAACCACTGATGCACGAACTAAGTGATAAACTATGTCGATGTGCATGGTTCGTTGTGATAAACTGGATTTTGAACGAGAAATATAGCACTATTGTTGTCACACTAAACACTACAACAAACATGACCTATTAATTCGCCTCTTTTACCTCAGTTTTTTTTGGCTTAGGTCAAATAATCGAGGTAAAAAGTTCTTTTACCTTGGCTATATTATTTTCAAAGTAAATAATATTAGTTACCTCGGTTAAAAAATGACCGAGGTAACTAATAGCCCGCGACGTTGCATGGTATGTATTAGAATGGCTGTCGAAGTCGCGTAATATTTTGTTTTCAATGACATAGTGTGCGATGGACGACCGACGTTGTGGATATGTAAAGATAGAACTTTTAGATGAAAAAGTCAAGAAGGATTGACTTTAAAAAAATGATGAAATATTATTTTGAAATTCAATAAGGTAAGTATTGTTATATTACGATTGAAAATGTTGGAATAATAGGGAAAACCACAACCGACAAGTAAAATTTTTGATGGTTCAGAAACCAAAGTAATTAAAAAGAAAGTCGGGGTGGCACGCTTGTCTCCGGTCTTGCGTTTCTCTCTCCTATCAACGTCCCATGATAAGTTTAAGTTTTTGCGAATGTGAAAGTACAATCAGTTTATTTTATGAAAATGAATTATTTCAGTCTACAAAAGTATTCGTCGAATGTTTTTGAATTAAACCAACATAGGAAATGGTGTTGAATGGTGCGGTTGGAAATGGTTTTAAAAATCATGCACTGATCAAATCCCTCATACAGTTAATTACATATTGTTCAAATTAGATAGCAAAATTATTAGAAGAACATTAATTATTAAAATATCCTAAATAATCCTTACAAATTAGTCCATAATATTTTGAATATTAATAATAACTATCTTAGTTCCAATATCATAATAGAAATTACAATCAACTTAATCCCCTCGAATGATGATAACCTTGAAGATAATCGGCCCCCCAACTTCTATCAACTCGAAAAACAAGGTGTCCCCAATCTTTAGGTTGTTGCCGGAAAGGAACTCGGCGATACCTTTCGGGGACAGGGCCTTGATCTTCCCTTGGCCCAAGTAGTTCATGCGCCATTCTCTCCCGTAGTAACTAAGCACAACAGGGGTCTTGTCATTGGGGAGAAGTGGTACAATTTTCCTCGGGATGTAATAATTCAGGAAACAAAAATATTATGTATATATATGCAATTAAAAACAAATAGTATTAACTGAAGATCAAATAATTTCATGCTTTTATTCATTGGCTAGTTTTAGTCCTTACCAAAGTTGGGGTTTTCCCAAAGTTTTGCTTCTTCAATGTGCAGTGGGAATGCGGGCTACCCTCTGCCATTGTATGATGTTCAAGCTCGAACACCACAGGTTCAGGGTTTCTCTGTTGTGCGGAGAACTGTATTAAAAAATAATTTTAGTAATTATATATGTTAAATGGTAAAATACCTGGAAGAAGGGGCGATTATAAGATCCTTCACCATCCATTGTTACTGCATATAAATTGACAATTGTTAGGGCAAAATAGCCTTATGAAAGAAATGTGCGACGTCGGCCATGTGTCGCAGGAACATGTCAGTCTGAACCAGTGGTTAAGTCGACATGTACCAGCGACGTCGGCGGTTTGTTGTCATGACCGATATACAGACCGATGCATAAAAGAGGTTGCATATAGAAATGTAATGTATACTTAAATGGCTAAATGCGACTTCGTTAGGACATCAGTATTACCGATGGATGAATTGAGATGCTAGCGACGTCTCATTCATAACATGAAATAAGAATATACGATGTCGCACACCATTCGCATTAACCAAATGGTGTGCGACTGAAGACTGATTTCACATGCATACGATACAACAACGGGAAAAAACACAAAATCCTGGGAAAAAATACATAGTACGAAGACAAAATTGCACAAAGATGTCCTAAAACAAACCCTAAAAAATCTGTAAGAAAATTTAGGTTTACATGTAAGAAAACTTAACACCCTAAAAAAACTGGGTAAGAACTAAAAAATGAAAAATACAACCCATACAAAATGCATAGATTAAACAAGGTAAAGTAACAGTTACAAAATTTTAGGCACTAGAATATTAAAAATCCATACCATTGTTATAGGAGAAGAGGAAAGTGGTGGAGAGACTCTTGGTATTCGCGGAAAACTTGAGAAGCTTAAACGGATTTTGGGGGACCCTTTATTTATAGTCGTTTCGAGACGACGTTGTTTTGGAACCTTGGGCAGTCCGCCTCGGTTTGTGCAATGTCGCATCTACATCACATCAGACGACAGTCAATCGACATGTGTAGTGACGTTGCATGAGTCAGTGGGCCAAATAATGTCAGCCCGCTAGCTTAAAAATTGAGCCCGCAAAGGACATACGCAAATAAGTTCATCCCTAAAATACTAAAAAATGGCTACATATTATTTTTAGCTTGTGTGAACCTTTTCAGTCCACCTCCTAATGATATAGTCAGTGAACCATTACAATATAATAAAAATATTGGTGAACAAAAATATTTGCTATTTTAAGAATTGTTCAAACAAATTAATCATTACACAAGTCTGTTATAGTTTTATGTATGATTGTAACATAAATATTTTGTTACCCATGGTAGGTTAAATATTAATGAATCAATGACATAAAAATAACATTAAATATATAGATTTAAGATTAAGTTATATAAACATTATATTCAACAAAATAGTCTTAATGTTAGTGATGTTCGTTATAATTTGTTAAAAATTCTAAGTACTAATAGGGTAGATGCATGCCATTGAAAACTATGGGCGCAGAACCATCAACCAGGTCGTAGTAGAGCGTGTCCCCAACGTTTAGATCCTCTCCATGAAGGAACTCGCTAATTGAAAACTGATTTTGGGTTAACGTACGTACTGAATGCGGTATGATATTGCCGAATGAAGTCCTCACATAGTACTGATCTGAATCGCTACAGATATGCATTTGGTCAATGAAATTGGTAATAATTAAATTAGAATATTAAAGAATTTACGTTCTAAACAAAATATTGCTCGCCTCAATTGGTACACGGCTTGTCTGAACAGAATATCGCACATTAAATTTGTGCACAGTACGATTTGTCAAAGGAAACTATTTAAAATGTCGAAATTATGCGGTATTTAAACACCAGGGAAACATGGTGTGTATAACTATGTATTTAACATTAACCATATGTTAATGTTAAACACACCATGTTTACTTGGTGCTCATATACTGCAAAATTTCCACATTTTAAACACACCATGTTTACTTATAGCTCATGATTCTTGGAAATCATATTTTCACGGATGAAATCTATAATGATAGATAGAAATTGGTCTGATTGAAATAGATTTAATTAATCGTTTGAGTTCATATGAACATGTGACATTGCAGATCTTTCTGTTTAACCGATTGGTGAAACGAGATAACTACGATGTCAAATTCATATATGAAGAGAAATAATATGAATGTGCGATGTCACACGTTCTTCGCAAAGGCTGACGTGTGACCAACTAACAAGCGACGATGCATAAAACCAGGGGTGGAAATGAATCATGTAAACCCTAGAACCCTAATCCGTAGGAACAAATTGAAATAGACAACATAGAACACACAAGACACACACCATATGAAAAAAAGAATTCATATTTCCCTCTTTGTGTAATCAAGGTGAAAACTGAAAAATGAATAAAAGTGTGACACCAACGGGAATGAAGTGGCTATGGATTGCAGTGGATGAGATGGAATGATGAAATCTTCTCCAACGCCACTATTTATAGGTGAACCAAGCAAGCTCTAGAATTCTCTTCCATCTCCCCCAAAAACCATAGTAAATTCTAGGAGCCTTCTAGGATGTAGTCTAGATTCATCCCCCCATCATCCTAGAAACATCCCCCTTTTCCATCAATGGAGATTTCTAGAATTAGGGAGAAAACCCAACACATATACATAACAATGTCTATGATAAATATGAAATTGAAAGAAATCTAACGTTCTTTAGAAGTTTTCAAAATAAATAAATGTAGATAATTGACCGTAATAAAGCTTTATAATATATTACGCTTTCTAATTTTCAAATTCAGGGTATTCGGCCGTCATTTTCAAAATCATGTAATTTTTTTGAGGAATCAACGAACCGGGGCATTCGTCCCCCATTTATATTATGATTAGATCCTGGCTGAGAAGTCTCCATAGGATCATGCTTGTTTATTTATCATTTTTGGGGATTATAAGTTTGACTGAGAATGACACGGGTTTGGAATCTATGTTGGGACTACTAGTGAACTTTCTAATTTTTGCACTTAGTTCCCCCTACGAATGAGGGAGTAGTGGAAATGTAAATTTGGAGATACGCTATTCTAATTCACATTGTCAGGTCTAAGGTTTTTGATTTAGGCACGAACGGGTCAATGGAACGGGCCCAAATTATTCACATGCAGTATATGAAGAAACTTTGAAAAAAATTACACTATGGCCCAAACTTTCTTGCATGTTCAATGCGTCATAACTCTGCACCCGACCGTAAGGTCAAATGTTTGTTATGGAGATTATGTGTACAGTCTTAGATGGGCGCAAACTGGGGTAATCGTCCGTCATTTGTATTAGTATTTCCATCAATACCTAGATAAGCGTTATGGAAACGATAATTTCCACCACATAGAATCACATTAAAAAAATTTAATTCTTGGTTTTTTTATGAAAAAAATTATAATAAAATTTTGTTCGTCATATTTTAGAAAACGCTAGTACGTGGTCAAGATTAAATTGTAGATGATTACTTATAAGTATACAAGGTGAACTTTTAATATTTGAACTTAGGCCCCTATAAGAAAGTGGTAGAAGTATAAATGAAAATTTGTAGATAACATTTTAAATTCATATTTCCCAATAACGATGATTCAATCTCGGATCAAAAAGGTTGACAGATGGGGACCCAATCTTGACATGGAGTATTTTACGACACATTTTACAAAATTGACCTTTAGCCCTTGTGTTTGACGTCACAGGTATGTCGCCTAAAGCAAATCGATGGACGAACATAATCAGACGTTGGTAGTAATGAAATTTCCATCGGGAAATGAAATTTGTACCAAAAATTTTCACCAAAATTTCCCCCCAACCAAAATTTCAAGTCATTAAAATCAGCCCCATTACCCATTTCTCATCTTTAACACATTTTCTCCAAACCCTACTCCACACCATACTCTCCATTCACACCATTACAACCATTTAAGAGCTCAATCAATTTGTTTTTCTCAAACATCAACAAGTATCTGATGATGGAACATCTCCGGGTTCAAATTAGTTGAGGTAGTTTTCCATACATTCAATGATAATTTAGCAATTTAATTACCATACCTTCTATATGTTATTTTTTTCATTGATCAAAGTTCGTATATTTTCATGTTTTATGATGATTAATTGTGTTTCATGTTATGGAGTGTAAATTGTATTTGTTTCCAAGATGATGCCATGTTTGTAAGGAATGAGAAAAAAAATGCTTAGATTAGGGCTGATTGTCTACACTAGTTACTTATGCGGATGAACACAATATGAATGTGCGACATCGGTATCTTATAGTAGGCCTTTGCGATATACAACCAAATTAAGACCGACGTCGTACAAGTCAATAAAAAGCATGAAATTTCTTAAATGACCGACGTTGCACGTAGGTCGACCTTGGCGACATCAACCACTATAGTTTGCGACGTCACTTTTACCAATATCCATTTTTTTCCAAGTTGGCATTCACGTCGTCTAAGTATGACTATATTATGTGTTTTTCATTTATGGATTTCCAATTCTAACATAAATTTTCTCTCTTGTGAATTGGGTATAATAGGACAACGACAGTTATCGATGAACTGTAGATGCATGACTTGTCATTTCACTAGTCGCCCTGACAGTGTCAATGCCTTAAAACGTAGACAATATGGAGGTTCAATATAGTTAATGTGTAAATTTAATATCAACCTTCTATATTATTATATATTGTAACAAGCATTTATAATATATATAGTTACGTGGAATTTAACATGTCATTGTTAATTTTCCCACATGCACTGAATAATAGTTGGATGTTGTATGATGTTTAACCATTTCTAGAGTAGTCCAATGCTAAATAACATGCAATGGCCATCAACACTGTACCAAAAACGTTCTCTCCCTGATTATATCGCGACATCGCACACACCTGCAATTATCCGATGCATAAGCAACATCGCATGAAGAACCGGTATGTAATTTTTTTGGCGACAACAACTATACAAAATGACATACTGTTATACACCTTTCCACGTCAGCAGAACGACGTCACATGACTTTCCTCTCACATTGCGTATATTGTTTGTATGGACAACGTCGTTCCTCTAGCAGGCCGACGTCATTTTAAACGACGTCGCGACTCTGTTATCCTAACACCGGGCTTAAATTGATGAGTGATGTCACACTTAATTCCTCGATAAGTAAAGTCAAGGTCGGAGTATGAGGAGCTCTTACATGCTACAAAAAATATGGTCACTAACTTGGAAGACCGAACCACATCTAGAATTACAAACATGGAGGATCGCTCTTCCGCAAGATTCAAAAGTTTGGAAATACAAGTTAGTTAAATAGCATTTTCTGTGGGTCGGTTGGAGGCTATAGATTCCGGCAAACTTCCATCACAATTGGAGGTGAGCCCGGAGCCAAGGGAAAATCCTTTGACCTTGATGGGCGAGGTGGTGAAGGAAGTTAAAGAAGAGCTCCAAGGGGATGACGAATTGGTTGTTGGAGGCAAAGAAGTTGAGCAAGGAGTGATTGTACTACATTCAATATTCTTGCCATCATTACCCCCACCTCCACCAATTAAACCAACTCCACAATTTTCGAAATTCTTGAAGGAGAAAATAGGGAAGCCAAATGAATATGCCAAACTCTCAAATTACCCATCTCCTTTAAGACAAACTTTACCTCCACAAAATCCTTTCCTTAAAGGATTTCTACCCCCACCTCTTTACTTTTGGAAGCTCATAGTGGAAGAAATTCAGACTTTCACCATATGGATAACATTAGGGTCGTGCCGATGACCTTAAATATACGGAGCTTCTAGGGAGGCAACCCGAGTTTTAAATTTTTTACTAGATTTTTTATTTTGAAAAAAATTCCCTTTTCCTAAAACTCTTACCAAAAACCACAATCCACCACCAAAAACACCATCTTGGAGTACTACTAGTTGTTGCTTTTTGTGGGGTTGATCAAGACTTGCATAGTTGTGGATTTGCAGTGGATGGGTCAAGGTTGCATATCAGATGGAGTTTGAGAACATGGAGGAGATAACATTTATTGAGGAGTGAGCATTTCTACCACCGGAAATGACCTTTAAGGTCCTAGTTGTGAGTTGGGTTTTTTTCTCCCTTATTTCTTTACCTTGTCCTTTTATCACATTGAGGACAATGTGTGCTTCAAGTGTGGGGGAGAGAACCATGTATCATTGTATTGTATTGTAGTGTGCATATGCTCTACTTTGATTTGTTCCATTTGAAAAAAAAATCCCGCTAAGTTGAAAATTCGAAAGGGCAACTTAGGCAAAATTGAGGGGGCCGGGTAGGTTGAAAATCCAAAAGGGAAACCTATGCAAAAATGAGAGGCCAAATGGTGTGGAAAAAGGTGAGGGTTAGCATTGAAAAAGGAAAGAAAAGTGTGAAGCTAGGATGGAAAACAGAGAGGGCTCCTAGGAAAAATGAGAGAAAATGAGAGAAATTGAAACATTCTACGCTTCTTTTAGTTTGTCTATTTGGTAGCTTCTTTGGTAGATTAAACTGGTTTTATACTTGTATTTTGTACCTTACCTTTGATAGGTATGATAATTGTTTAGATTATCTTAGTCTTTGGGATGTGAGAGTGTGAGAGGTTCTTATGTCTTGGGGGCTAGGGTAGTCTAGGAATAAAATGTTGGGCGTTTTAGGAAAATCATTGCATTCTAATTTATGCTTAGGTCTTTGCATGTTCTTGTTTACTTGAGGATGATTAAAGCTTTAAGTGTGGGGGATTTGATGAAACGTCAATGCATGTATTTTCCAAAACATTTAACATCTCTTTTTTAAAAATCTTTTTGTTGGAAGATTGCTAGATTTAGGTAGGTTTACATCATAAGGGGTTTAGATAACCTTTTTTGGTTTTCGTATCTAAATCCTTCATTTT
>JAULKM010165483.1:0-16090 GCA_032355605.1 Rubia tinctorum | reverse complement strand
AAAAGTTTGGTAAGAAAGATAAAAGCTAGGAGTATTTAGTGAAATCTGACTGATCGGAAAAGGAGGGGAGAAGACTCAATTTTTTTGTAAAAGCCAGGGAATATATAGAGATGTCTGACTGATACCATGATAGAATGTAAAACCCAAAAATAATTGTGGTTGTGTGTATTCATATATATACTGAGTACAAAGGGTATACAAGGCAGAATTAGATATGGAAAATGATATATACAAAACCAATCAGAAAGGGTATTCATTTTTTAACCTGATTCTAATTTGTTTAATATTCTATTATCTCTGATGATGAAACCTGATCTGGGCATATAATACCGTAAGTATGAAACATCAGAGTTAAGTTTAAAACCCTTGTCAGGTTAGTTCCACTTGTAAGCCTTAATGATCTTAAATCTTTGGTGGCTTAAATTGTTTGAAAATGCCCAGGAACCTGATATGCACACAATTCTCTTTCAAATTCTGAGGGTGTAAACTAAATATAAATGCACCAAGTATTTTTAGTTTCGGTTTTAGAACTAATGTGCCTAAGGCTTTACTCCATCATAAATCATTTTATTCCCACTCTTCCAAAGTTTCCTAAATCCAATAATCTGGCTCATATTCTCTCCAAATCCAGTAGTTCCAGTTTGCACTAAATGAGAAGTGTTATGATTACGGAATTTCATGAAGTAATTACTATACTTTTAATTTATATATTAATATTTTTGATATAAATATTGTATTTCTATTTCAATATTATACTTTTTAAGAAATATTTTTTATATTTTCACTTTAAAGAAAATTTATTATTTATTTAATTTATGATATGTAATATTTAAATTATTAAATACATTGATTTCTTTAAAAGTTTAGAAAAAGCGCATCCTAAGATTAATCCCAAAATTAAAAATACATTTCAGGCTTCTTCTTTTTTTCTCTATCTTCTAAATTATTTTCATCTTTATCTATTCCCTCTGTCCCACAAAAAATGATTCAATTGTTTTTTCACGATTTCCGTTGATCATGCTTGTCTGTCAATATCTTTGACTATGGATGTTACCCCTAACTGCGAGTACCTGCACATCCAGGTACTCACATTTGTGGGTAGTTGGAAATGTGGCCCGTGGGCTGGCCCAAAAGAACCGGGTCCCTGCAATGCCGGTACTCGGATTGATCATGCTGGGTAACAGGGTACTCGTTGGATTGTTTGAAATAGAAAATTTTGAGATGATTATTATTTCATTATGCGATATAAATTTTTATTTGTGGAAAAAATATTTTTACAATGATGAGAATGTTGTTTAACAATTGAATTCTTGTGACAATTTTTGTACAAATAATTATCACCTTTAATCATTCAAAAATTTAGCATATAACGATCGCTAAGCTAACAAGTTTGTAATCATCATCACCATTCCCTAGTTTGGATGAAATGACGGGAAAAATTATTGTGTTAAGTCTTTTAATTTAGTGAAGAGGTTATAAAAGTTTGATATGAAATTTGTAATGGAAAATCAAACCAAAAAATTTAATTGGATCTAATGATAGAATAGGGATGTGATCATTGGCACAATTGAAATTTTAGGCTGAAAGGGAAGGACCGGAACTCAGAAGAACAATTGAGAATTCAGAGTTGAAAATAAATGATTAAAATTTAAGCACTTGAATATTATGTTAATTCACATTATTTAATAATTAATAGTATTAAACAATTATGGACAATTGGGAATTAAGAGTAGATATGTAGAAAATTTATTATTTATTATTTAATATTTAAATTTATTAAATATATTTAAATTTTACTAGGTATTCCTGGTATTCGAAAATAGTGTTTTAGCGGTCCCAACCCGGATCTGGTAAAACAAAAATTTTCTCGGTCGGTACCCAACCTTGAAAAATTAAAAATTACTCGATTATTATAAATTGGGTCTGCGGATGGATGAGTCGGGTATTGCGGGCCAGGAACTTTGAACACCCCTAGTGGCAACACATATTGGGCCCAAAACTAACCAAACCCGACCCGACCCGATTCACCTAAACCCTATGCCCCCCAGTCGTGACCCACCACCGCTAGAATCAAACGTTAGAATTGTGAAAATGAAACACCAATTTCTAACCACGAAATCCAACCAAAGTCTTTGAATTCCAACCAACGTCTTCCCGTCATCTTGGATTTCTCTTATCCATCGCGCAGTTTCAACGTCCTGAGTTCAATACAATGTGAAATTTTCATTAACCTGTATAAATTAAGGCCATAATCACAAAATCCAACCAACATATCACGAATTTCAACAAGTCAAATGATACAGGTTCTAACCACGAAATCCAACCAACGTCTTCCCGTCATCTTAGATTTCTCTTCTTCGTTACGTAGTTTCGACGTCCTGACTTCAATCCTACATCTCTTTGACAATTTACATGGGCCCCTCATGTTTCTCATGTTTCAGAATCGGTGCTCGAAAACACCCTTCATAACTGCGCCACATAGGCACTGGTATTTTTTGGGTCAAAACAACCGGTGCCTATGCCCCTTTGAACCAATGCTTACAGGGGTGATTTCTAGTAGTGTCTGCAGGTAATTTATTGTGAGAAAGTGTTTTTATTACGTGTTCCTAATGGATCAAAGAAGTATTTTTAAAATATGTGTCGCGCTGATTGAGTTTGCAGATTGACCGTGGTTTACCCAGTTGGACTGAAACATACGTAGGTTTACCCATTTGGACTGAAACATACGTAGGTTTACCCATATACATTTGTATATGAACCCATATGGTCAATTTATGAGTTGACACTCGTGAGTTTACCCATATGGGTTGGTAAATATATTTGCATGAGTCAATATATGAGTTGAAATTTGAAAATTTTACTCGTATGAGTTGGTATACAAACTCATGTGGTTGATATCCGCGGAATTTCCCATTTTGACCCATGAGTTGAATAACTTTTGCCCTACGGGATAAGCGGATTTTATCCCAACCCATTTTGACACAACCCATTTTAACCCGTCATAAAATTGGTCGAAATAGATCACATCCGTATTTTCTTAACTATCTATATTATCCAACCTGTATTCGATCTATCCGGCCATTTGGTAGCCCTAGTTTTCACAATCTAGTTTATATGAAATCAACAATATATTTTATAGAAAAGTTACAAATTGACCCTAATATAATGCTTAGGATAAAATAAAGATATTCCTAAAATTAAGAGTAAGTTAGATGGATTGTTTTTGAAAGATTACATACAATCAGTCAAATTAAATACAAGCAGCCAAATTACATATAAACATTTTATTTTAGGACTAAAATAGGAGACACCACCATTGGATCCATTGAAGTTCAGTGGTGTCTGGCATTCCATCCATTTGAATAGCTAGGGGTGCCCTCTTGAGTGTTAGAACCTAAATTTCATTTAACTAAATAATCAGTTAACAGAATTAAGTAAATGAAAAGAGAGCGGAGAAATTATACAAACTGAGGTAAATGGTTGAAATCAATGCAGAAGCAAGATAAAGATCTCTGTCCTTAATTCTGAAAGCTCCCCGTAGTGTGTGATAATTCAATGGAGTTCCGAATCCCATGATACAACTGCTACACTTTCTACTCTGCACAACTCAGCAGCAGAAACCGACAAACCAATTCGGTGCCTTACTCTCGGACTCGAACACGAAGGATGCAAAGAACACGAAGAACACGAAGAACAGAGGAAGGAGAGGAGAGGAGGATTGTGTTATTGGTGTCTCTTAGAATGAGCCTAGAGGCAGCCTTTTACAGAAAAATGGGCACTAATAGCTAGGCTTCATTCGTAGACTAATCCATGCATCTTCAATTCTGAAGGAGTGAGGATTCCACACCCTGTAATGAAAAGGGAGGAAGACTAGGAGTGATTTACACCTCTGCAATAAGAAGGGTTGACCGGTTCAAAAATCAAATTCCAAAATGACCTATCCAAATAGAACATTCCTGAGAACCTGAGCCTAAGCCCGAGCCAGAGCCAACCCGACCCATCCCGTCTCGATTATAACCGAACCGCGGGGCATGTGGTCTTGATTTAAGGTCTCCTAAACTGCTAGTTGATATACCTAGAGTTTTCATACTAGCCTTTATAATAGCCATATTTCCTTCCCATTCCAATGTGTTATTTTTAATATACCACAATCCCGAAAGCCAAAATATTACTCTTTAAGTAATCAATTTTGAGTCTCATTTCTCATTAAAATGGAACCCGAAATTAATGTATGAGTATACTACGATATAGTACTCGCGGAGACGAAGCTAGCACTCTCTTATTCTGGCACAAAAGGGTGGCCGGAACCCACGAAAATCTTGCCTGAAATTTTTTATTTTGACAATCCCCCACATGAATAAAAATGACTGATATTACACATGTGTATTCTAGATAGATAGACTTTTGAGAGTAAGAGTGAAAAATCACTGTGTTTGGAAAGGTAGCGTTTCTCATCCTTGAACCACCAGTAGTAAATAGTTATCAAATTTATTCGACCAGGTAGTGAACCTGATGTCTTAAACCACTTGAGATTTTGTGTAAATCTAGAAAATGACTATTACACAGTTTCATCTTCTCACAGAACTTGGTTCTATGGCTTTGTTCATTTTGACCTTGAACATCCCTAGTTATTTGTGAGTGAATTTGGAGAATCTACCTCTCTTAATTCTTCTAGAAACAGCCTCATTTCACACTCATAAGATGATTGACCATAAAGGGTATCCTGACATGTTGCACTTTATTTCAAAGCTATGTAATCATTAAAATCCAAGATCAACCTTAATTTTCACAGGTAGCACTTTTTTCCTGTCATCATAAGAACTGGGAAGAGATTGAAATCTCAAAGTACTTTCATTGATTCAACTTGATTTTGTTTCCCCGTGATCCTATTTCTTGGGATCTCCAATCATTTAAGTAGGGTTACCACAAGCATCCTCTATAGTCATAGGCTTTAAACTCATTCCTCTAGATGACTTAACAACTTAATTTCATGACAGACCTTTAGTAAATGAATTTGCTAGGCTGTAAGCTGATTTTATGTAATCTATTGAGATCACACTTATTGAGATCAATTGTCTTATTATTATGTTTGTCTTCTTATGTGATGATATTTACCATTGTATATAGAACTTAGTGCCTGAAGTATAGCTGATTGACTATCACTTTGTAAACTTATTGCTGGCACTATTTTTCCCATAGTGGAATATCCTCCATAAAGTTCTGAAGTCATTCTGCTTCTTCAGCTGCTTTCTCTGAAGGAATGAACTCATATTCCATTGTGGATTTGTCAAATAGCATTTGTTTCGAGGATTTCCATGATATAGCTGCACCACCAAGCGAAAATACATACCCACTCGTGGATTTTTACTTTTTTGAATATGATATTTAGTTAGCATCGCTATAACCTTCTAGAATGGCTAGATATCATCCATAGTGCAACCCATAACTTCGAGTATGTCTCAAATAGTTCAAAACTCTAGTTTTCCCTTTCTAGTGACTTTATCCTGGATTGCTTGTATAACGACTCAATACATTAACAGCGTGTGCTGAATTGGGTCTTATACAATTTGTCAAATACATAAGACTCCCGATCGCTTGGGCATATTACAATTTTAATATCCCATTACCTAAGTTTTTCATCATCTTGAGATGAGAGTTATACAATTTGTCATCATCTTGCTGAATCAGGTCTTATAAAATTTGTCAAGTACATAAAACTCCCGATCTCTCGAGCATATTACAATTTTAATATCCAATTACCTGAGTTTTTCATCATCTTGAGACGAGGGTCCTTGGGACTATTAGCTATCCCACTTGAACAGTTCTTGAATCTATGAAGTACTTTCTCGGCGTGTCCCGTGACAAGATTATTCCTTCAGATTGTCTAAATATTTTTATCCCTAAGATCACATCTGCTAGTCCCACACCTTTCATGTCAAACTTTCCTTTAAGCAAGTTCGTGGTTTTTTTATCATGTCTTTATTGTTACCTATGATGATCGTGTCATCCACATATAGTCACAACCAAATGTATCCATTTGGAGTATCTTTGACATAGATACATTCCTCACATTCGTTTATTTTGAAACCATTTGACATCATTATATTTTCAAATTTTCGTGCCACTCTTTAGGTGCTTGTTTTAACCCATGTAGGGATTTCACAAGTCTACACACTTTATGTTCCTGTCCAGGGATGACATAACCCTCAGGTTGTTTCGTATAAATTTTCTCTTCAAGCTCTCCATTTAGAAAAGATGTTTTTACATACATTTGATGTATTTCTAGATTGCATTTAGCCGCAATTTCTATTAGCATTCCAATTGAATGTATTCTCAAAACCGGAGAATAGGTGTCAAAGAAATCCAAGCCTGTTTTTTACCGAAATTCTTGCACCACAAGCCTAGCCTTGTACTTCTCTATTAAGTTATATGTTTTGTATTTTCTTTTGAAAATCCAGTTGCTCCCCATAGCTTTTGAAACTGATGGAAAATCCGTTAACTCCCATGTATGGCTTTGCATAATGGAGTCAATTTCAATGTTCACCACTTTCTTCTATGATGGTTCATCCGGTGTAGACATGGCGTCCTTAAATGTTAAAGAATCATTTTTTAAATATATAAGACACTTCAAAAATCAAAACCAAATTATTTCCCCTTTAAAGCTCTCTTGCTACGTCTAGGTTTAACATGACCCTCTTTTGTTTGTTGACCAAAAGTGCTTGCTTCTCCTTCTTCCAGAGTCCGTTTATGACTTACTTTGTCCTTACACGGGATCACATCTTCAAATAATGATGCATTTCTTGATTACATTATTGTATTTTCTTGTAAATCACCAAAAATCGATGAACACTACTATTGTGTGCATTCCCGATGAAAATACAGTCAACGGTTTTTGGTCCAATTGTGACCTCTTAAGGAGGTGGTACTGCCATTTTTCTAGGAATCCCCACACTTTCAGGTATTTGTACGAAGGTACATTACCTTTCCATAGCCCATAAGGCATCTTTCCAGTCACCTTATGTGATATCTTGTTGAGAATGTAGTTGGAGGTTAGTATAGCCTCCCCCACATATTTTGGGATAACCGAGATTCTTGCAACATTGCATTCATCATCTCTTTGAGAGTTTGGTTCTTTCGTTCCGCAACTCCGTTAGATTCAGGTGAGTAAGGAGTGGTAGTTTGATGAATAATATCATGTTCTCTATAGAACACATTGAAAGGTTCATTATACTCACCTCCCCTATCACTTCGGATAATTTTAATTGTTCTACTAAGTTGGTTCTCAATTTCCAACTTGTACTCTTTGAAATTTTCCAAAGCTTCATCTTTGCTGCATAATAAATACATGTAGCAATATCTTGTGCAATTGTCTATGAAAGTCACAAAATACTTTTTACCGCCTCTAGTTTGCACAAACTTTAAATCACATAGATCTGTGTGAATTAAGCGTAGAGGTTCGGTTGTCCTCTCCACATGTGAGGTTGGTGTTTTCGTGAGTTTTTCCTATGCTCGGATTTCACATTTGTCTTTACTTGTTTTGCATTTTGGAATCATGTTCATGCTCATTAGTTTATTAATAGATTTATCATTCACACGCCTCAATCCTTCATGCCAAATGTTAAAAGACTCAATGACATAAGCAAAATCATTATTCTCATTCGTTAAAGATTCGAGTACATCAGCTTTTGGGATGAATGCTATTACATTCATTTTTACCAGTCTATCCTTCACATACCCCTTTCCCACATACACCTTTCCCACATACACCCCACTCTTAGACATGACTAACATGTCAGACACGAGTTTGATCATAAACCCGTTCTTGGAGAGGAAAGTGTTCGAGATCAAATTCTTGCATATGTATAGCACATGCAGGACATTGCTGATTGTTAGCTCATTTTCGGAAGTCATCTTCAGCACGAACTTCTCTTGACCTTCAACTGTTGAAGTGACAGAGTTGCCCATGAAGATTTTCTCTTCAGTCTTACTCTTCTAATATGTTGTGAACATACCCCTATTTGAGTAGATGTGTCTGGTGGAACCTGTATCATATCACCACTCTTTTAGATTACTCCCAACCATGTTTACTTCAGTCATCACAGTACACTAATCTGAATCCGAGAGCCGTCCTTCAATTAGGTTGGCTACAGTCTTTCTCTTCCTCAGGTTGATCTCGCTGCGACATTCATCCACCTTGTGCCCAATCTTATGATACTTGGAATTTCCCGTTGAACTTCTTAGAGGGTTGTTTCTTAAAGCTGCTCGAGTTTTGGGGTTGAAACTTTCTTTTCTTCCCCTTATGCTCCGCCAGATTTACTTTCTGCTCAAACTGCACCCCATTGGCCTTTCAGTTGGTTGACTCAATTCGAAACTTGATAATCAAGTCCTCAACTTTCACTGTTTTCTGTTTGTGCAATAGATAGTGCTTGAAGTTCTCTCACTTTGGAGGAAGCTTCTCAATGAATGCACCTACTTGAAATATTTCACAAATGTTTATGTCTTCAGCTATGACCACATGGGTGATAAGTTGCAACTTTCAACCTACTCCATTTTTGGCCTTGAGTCTACCATTTTGTATTTCATAAACTTTGACACTGCATGCTACTTTGTGCCCACATATTCAGACTTATATTTCTTGTGCAAGGCCAACCACAAATATTTACTTATTTTTTAGTAATGTACATATTGTACAACGAGTCAATCATCTGAGTGTTGTTATGTAGCCCTTGCTTATATAGTCCCTTTGAATTCAATTGTCAAGGCTTCACTGAGCGTACACATCAATGTTATCCAGAGAGATGACAGGTTAGTCCTTCTAGAGGTACTCGTCCAGATCAATGTGGCCAAGAATAAGTGCATCTTTTAACTCCACGTCATGAATCCCGTTCCATCAAACTTGTCGGTAAAATTCCCACCTGTTGAGCATTTGGTAATGCCGGCATCATATGAATAATTTGATGATTATCTTTCTCCACAGTAGATCTGTCAACCTTGGGCTGAACTACCAGGGGTTGGTTCACTGGAAAATCCACTAGTGGTAGACCACTCCCAAACTGAATTTGGGGCGACGACTCACTAAGGTTTCTAGTATTGACATTCTCATTTGCCATTTTTCACAAATATGTTTTTAAAATAATTAAACATATTATTAATGGCTTTAGAACATATTTAAAACACTTTTATAGATTTTCCTCAAAATTCCCAGGAAAGGCTTGTGTAGGGACTAAATGTCTCCTTAAAATTGCCAGCTTCCTCAAACAAAAATTTTGTTGGTTAATCAGTAAAAGTTGATTTGAAATCTTATTCAAAAAATATTTTTTTCCTCAATTTTTAAAATTAAATGCTCAAATATCAATTTCCAATTTTCAAGATTTGAAAATTTTCAGTAATCCAGCAATAATTAATCGTAATTATTGTCCTTAATTCAAACACCATTACAAAATTCAGAATTAAATTTTAAATTTTCAACTTTCAAGTTTAAGATTTGAAATTAATTAGAAGGTTACGAAGTAATCCGAATTATTAATCCCTTAATTAGAATTGTAATTAATCCATTTATTTTGAAAATTTGACCAAACAAATTGTCATTAAGTGAAAGGATGTTACGAAATTCAGAACTAATTAGAATTAAAATTAATTCAAAATTAAATAATGCTATAATGTTGGAATTTAAAATTTTACTACTTTACTATGTTATAATTTCAATAAAAGTAGGCCGATGCATGAATAGCTTTGTCGTGAAGTTTGTAAAAATACACACCACGTTATCAATAATGCTATATTGATGAATTTTTAGCAACATAAGAGTTTAAACAATTTAGAACAACTTAGATAAATTTGTACTACTAATTCTATTATGAACTTCACAATATTATATTGATTAGTTGTGAGGATTATAGGTAAAATTTATTTTTTAGAATTAAGATTTTTAAAACCTAAATTCCAATTAACTAAACAATCAGTTATGAAAATAAATAACCGAATTGAGTAAATGAAAGAGGGAGTAGAGAAATTATACCAACTGAGGTAAATGGTTGAAATCGATGCAGAAGTGAGATTAAAATCTTTGTCATCAATTCTGAAAATGCCCCATAGTGTGTGACAGTTCGATGACATTCTGAATCTCAGGATACAACTGCAACACTTTCTACTCCACACAAATCAACAGCAAAAATCGGCGAACCAATTTAGTGCCTTACTCTTAGATTCGAAGACTCGAAGAACACAAAGAACACGTAGAAGGAAGGAGATGAACACGAAGAAATAAAGGAGAGGAGGATTGTCTTTTTTGTTTGTCATAGAATGAGACTAGAGGTAGTCTTTTATAGGCAAAGGGGCACTCACGGCTCCTTCCCATTTCCAATGTGGTACAAACCTTTTATAGGAAAATGGGTACTAATGGCTCCATCCCATTTTCAATGTGGTACAACCCAACATATTACTCTTTAATGATCAATTGTGATCCCTCATTTCTCATTAAAATATAACCTGAATTTGAAGTATAAGTATACAACAATATAGTACTCGTGGAGATGAAACCAATGCTCTCTTATTACGGCGCAAACAGTAACCACAGCCCACCGGAATCTTGCTCGAAAACTTCGGTTCCAACAGAGATCATCCCACCTGACGTACTTTAATTTTCTGTTTAACTAGTATGAAACGTCAAAATTGTTAAAAGTAGATGATTTAAATGATCGTGACTTTAATTTTTTCTAAACGGTATTTGCCTTTACCAATATGTATATTCATTTTTGGTTGTGTTCACCTTCGTGTTCGCCATGTGTGGCCTTCAATGTCGTGATGTGTTCGTCGCTCAATATTGTCATCTTCAACGTCGTTATCTCGTTAGTCGATCTTTGAGACACCTGAGAGAGGTGCAAGAGTTGATCGTCGAATAGATTCAAAGCCAAATATGAAAGGTGAGAAACGTGCGTTGAGCCCGAGGGTCTTGGACTGTAGATGGAGGGTTTGAACTTTGAAGGAGAGGATTGTGGTGATAGTGGTGGTGGTGGTGGTGGTGTGGGGGGAGGGGAGGGGAGTGTGGAGGTGGCGGTCCTCCCAATAGAAACCCAAATTTATTTTGGGACAAATTTTCTTAGAAAAATAGAGTTTTCGAGGGATTTGAGTATTCTTATATCATTAGTTTTTCTTTATTTTATTGTTCGACAAAACTGTACGATGTAATTATTATTAGTTTTTGAAAAAAAGGAGTGTAGTTTTTTTATTATATATATATATATACACACACATTGCCAAGTTATGTCTTTTTCCCCTTTTTATTTAAAGTGATAAAAGTATCCTTTTGTGTTTGATAAAATTGATAAAATTAATCTTTAAACCCATTATGTCATTTAAAAATATTTCAAACAAGCTTCAAGGGGCTAATTGTTACCTAAGTTGAACGTTATAAGTGTGATTTTTATTAGCATGAAAGAATGAATTTATTGTTTCAACGGTAATTAACTAACCAAAATTAGTGAAATTATTATTCCGACCCATTTTGTGAAACGAAATCGGTACCTTCCACACATTTGAACAAAAAAATAACTTTATCAGTATATCAAACAAAAAGGATCAAAACTGACTTGATTTTATCATGCGAAAATTAAATAATGAAAATTGAACGAACAATTTACATATGCAAGAATAATAAATTTTTATTGATTATTTAGGCATGCAATCATAAAGTTTAAATTACAAATAATTAAAGTGCACGTGCAATAAATAAATCACGTTTCAATCAATAACAAAGTGATTGAGTCACGAGTAAACTCGCTGCTCTTGAAACGAATTAGTCATGTCGTGGACATCGTTCCATAGGATAAAACCATCGAAGGTAATAATTAACACGTAAGAGTTAGCTCGAATTCACACAAGTCCCGAAGGACCATCACCTCGACAGAGCAACATGCGGAAACTTCGAGAGATAAAGAAAGAAATGAGACTCAAGTTTAGAATATGGAGATGCTTGAAAATGGTACGAGTTTCCTGATTGACTTAGAGGTTCTATTTATACTGCTCTAAGACATCATGATCATGTAAATGTGATATTCTAATTTTCTGTAATTAGAAGGGGGAATCTTCAATCACCAACTTATCAAATCCGAGAACATTTCAAAAATACTCAAATTAAATCTGCTGGAAATGGAAGAAATATTTGCCCAATATTCTTCAATGTATTAAACATGGTAAACCGCGTTTTCATTTCTATAAATTAATCGCACACAATTTGGAATCTTTTCATTCTTATCTATTAAGAATTACACACAAACAATTCCATATATATTACGCAGTTGGACCTTCTAGAGACTTCTACACGGCCCATACGCATTTTAGACAGTCCAGATAAAAATTAATATGGACCAATTTCCGCCCATTTTTTCGTTTTCAAGTGTGACATTTCGAGCATCCATATCTCATTCACCCTTGATCCATTTTGAGAGTTTAAATAGTCGGTTTTATAGTACTCGCGGAGGAGAACCCAAAAGTGACATCCATCAACCCTAAATCCATTTGGGTCCCACTCAAAACAATACCCAAAAGTTGACGAATTTCAACTTTAACCATCATTTCCAACATTTTTTTATAATTCTCTTACTTTTGTCGTCCCAGTCAAACTTGTACAAAAAAATTTCACGATCTCCAATAAACATATTTGAATGTAAATATGTTAGCTACGTACAATAATGACACATAAAAATTTGATATTCAGAAACTATATTTAACGACGAATCTAACCATATCTCATATGATAAAATTATCATTCATATATGTATTTTAAAATGTGGTCAAAATTCAACTATTTTGACTGAAAAAAGATTCTATGCATATTTGGATGACACAGAGGGATTATAAGTATAACTTTTGATATTATGCTTTTTTTAAGCGTTCATTATACTTTTAAGTAGTATATGTATTAATATTTTCAGTAGTATTGTGATATTTTTTTTTACAAAAGATCTAGTATCTATACTATATACAAAAAAAACAACTTCTTTGCTAAGTGTCATTTTCACACTTAGCCAATTTAACTTTCACCAATATTTGACAAGTGACACTCCCAAATCTTAACACATGAGCTATCTACATCATCTTACCATAATTATTTAATATTTATTTGTGAATATTGTGCATTCTTTATAAATGAAGATTCTATTTAGCTAAACAAATCAGAAGTCAACTTATTTTTGGTAACATAATTATCGCATATCCCTATAATTTTATTAATTATCATTAATTTGGCAATACCCACTAATCTATTTAAATATCCACATCAACACTTAAAATTACAATTCAACACTAAGAATACTTTTGCCTTTTTTCTTTTATAGGACACACACTTTTATAAATTTAATTAAATAACTATTGATTCATCATTAACATATATTTCATATTCTTATCATTATATTTTTTGATAACATAACAATATCCTATGTACAATATTATTTTTATTTAAATATAAATATAAATATAAATAATATATTATTATATATCAACCAACATTACGTCAGTTTCTTTTTAAATTAAATAAATGATAATAAACTTATAAATTTATTTTATATACTGCATCATGTACAATTTTTATATAACTATAATTTTTATTATTAATTATTAAAATTATAAATTATGTTATATTATAGATTTTCGTCCATAAATTCGTGTATTAGCACTAGTATTATCCAGTTGTAACAGTAAATTACCAACATATTGAAAAAGTTTGACCATGTGACATCTCATGCACGGGGCAGGAATAAGGCAACAGTATGAACGGGCCTAGAACGAAGCTTATTGCCTGTATTTGCATAATTAACGGGCCTCTGAACTCACTGGTTGGGCCAACTGAGTGAGAAAAGAATAATTCGGCAATTGGTCAACATTTCTCCAAACAAATCCTGAATCATAGTATAGACGCCTTGTATTGATATTCATTTGATTTTTGGCTAAATGAAAATATTAAATTGACTTTTGATGTTAGTTTCTATATTTTATTTATTGAAATTTAGTGATATAATTTATATCTTTGTGTCCGTGAAATTTTAGTATGTGAGGAACAATTTTTTTCAATGAAAAATAAATTTGATGAATGTGTAGAAGCCCGACAGTGACACTCAACCCTCTCAAAGTCCATACAGACCTGGTCGCTAGCAAGCCATCCATTACCCAACTGCTAATAATTCATCCTTTGTCGGATCTCGATCATTTAGTGAGTCATGGATCATGGGTCTAGGATCCGACCCAGACCCAGACCCACATGGTTTAGATCCATTGGGTTAGGTATGGATCCAAAAAATTTAGACCCATCGGGTCCGGGTATGGGTCTACATTTTTAGATACGGGTCTGGGTCCGGGTCTAAAATACTAAAACCCAGACCCGACCCAGACCCTACCCCTAGACCCATATAAGCCTACTATATATAATTTTACCCCTAAATTACTTTCATATTATCTTTGTATTTTCATTTCAAATTTAACAAATAATATGTATTGTATATTTTTTATCTTGAAAAAATAATTCTAATACATATTGAACTTCAATTATTTGCATTTAATATAATATATATTTTATTTAGTGAAGAAAAAAATAGAATATTAGACCCATTTATGACTTGTTTTGGACCCAAGACCCGTTTAGACCCATCGGGTCTGGGTACAGGTCTAAAATTTTCAGACTCTATGGGTTCGGGTCGGGTTTGGGTATAACTAAATTTTCTTAGAGTCGGGTATGAGTCTTATTAGACCCGACCCAGACCCGACCTATGTTCATCCCCTAGTCATCACGCCAGACACTCTAGCAAGTCATTCACCCTTCGACACTAGCATATCGTTGCAATTTTACAGTGGCTCTGTTTTCTATTAATGATGTTGCCACCTTCCTTTCGCCCCGTTTGTTTGATTTATCGAAAAATATTTTTAAAAATACATATTGGAATGTGTTTTATCGAAAATTATGCAAAAATATACTGTACAAATATACTAAATGTGTTTTATTTCTAATTTAAATTTGATCGAAATTACAAATAGTATAAATGAGAAAAATATAAAATTGTAATTTAGTAATATCCAACAAACCTTTAGCTGTTTGCACCAACTAACAACTAACGAGCAATATCGGTAGTGGGGTGGGATACCGTGATTTACCTATCATATGTTGGTCTAGGTGTGGGCTGGTATGAGCCGCTAAGAGCGAGCGGATCAATCGCCTTTGCAGCAATATCGGTAGTGGACTAGTGGGAAAGGGGAATTCATTTCTTGTTTCGTATGGGAATTCGTAATTTCTTGTTTCGTATGGGAATTCGTAATTTTTAGGGATGTTCATAACAATTTATTTAGGCCGTAACTTGATGACCTACCAAAATAAAACAAACTATGAGTGAAATTAAAGCAACTCAAAGGATTTTGAAATATGTTTTCTGCACTTAGCAATCTGCAACAGAATAACTCAAGCAAGGATGCAATATTTCCGGACAAAAGAAAAGGCAAATCAGACACGAAGTATTAAATCTTATTTTTTATGGAAAATGCGTGAGAATCTTCTTTCCTCATAAGCGTTTCAAGTTGGACTAAAGTAAAGCAGTTGATATCTTTAGTTTGTAATGCAGGGATTCACTGAAGCTCTTGAAGCTTGGTTAAGAACGAGGAAAAGTATGCTTCCTCCATCCCCCGCTTGTTTACCCTTTCACGGTTTTCAATAATCATATTTAATCGTTAATATCTCTAACTACATATAATAATTTCAAATAAAAATTTAATATTTAAAAAATAGACATTAAGATGAATCTAATAAGATTTCACATAATATTTTTATTATATATATATATTAATTGAAATATAGAGTCCAAGTTTACAAAATTTAATTTTGAAAAAGTAAATAAGCAAGTTTTAGTGGGACAAAGAGAGTAACCGAACTGGGGACTACAATTTGTTATATTTTTTTTATTAAATAGATCGAGTTCTTTTGCCTCCTTTTAAACAAAAATGCGTAAGATAACAATATACTACCTCCGTCCCAGGATTATTGGCCTATTTTTTTGTCAACTTTCTCAGACCATGTTTGACCATCAATAACTTTAATTACGGATATTAATGG
>JAULKM010165473.1:0-10029 GCA_032355605.1 Rubia tinctorum | reverse complement strand
CCCCCCCCCCCCCCCCGTAAAACCCCACTTTCTCACTTTATAGAAACTTGAAACCTCATTTGAAGAACATCTCTACCTTTCTCTTTTTCCAACAACAAACATAGTCCTTTACCAGTCTTCTTTCCCCTCTCCCCCTCTTCTGTTTACCAAACACAGGAACCATCATGTAATTTTTCTTCTTCTTACGCTCATATTAGAAGCCACCTTCATCAAACCCTCCATGTCTAGAACTGGACTGGTTGTTCTCCAAGTTTGGGTAAGTAAGAAATGAGGGAGAAGAACTTAACGAATATCGAAAGGCAACACTTAGCAGAGTATCTGCTGGACAACAACAAGGGGGGAAATTCTCCTGGGCAAGCGGGAAGAAGCAGCAGTCAGGTTCCAATGCAGTATTCGGACTGTCAGTTACGTATGGGCAAGGGCCAGAGTGAAAATATGCATGGGATATTCACTTGACATGAAGTCAAGAATGTTTGGCCACACAGGTTACAACAAGGTAACCATTGACCTAGATGCTTTAAAAGTTGTACCTGCACACAAAATAATGATTGTGAGGAGCACAAGTGTTGGATTAGGAGTTTCAAAGAGCACAGTTCAAAGGGATGTTACATGTAGGGTGATAAGGAGCCACACAAACAGGATCAAGTCAGCTCTAACAAAGAAGAACAAGGTAACCAAGCTTAAATTCTGTTTAAACAAGTTAGATAACCATTTCAGATTCTACTCAATGGACACAACAATCCATATACTCCCTCCGTCTCGTAATAAATAACACTCTTTCTATTTTTGTCCGTCCCACATAAAATGACACCCTTTCATTTATACCCAAAATGGTAAAGAATATGTTATAAAATTCCCACAATATCCTTTTTAACTTCAACAACTTTATGGATATCCCTACTACTTTCCAAAATATCTGTACTTTTTTCACAATTATTATTTGCCACCTCATCTTGCATAAAATACCGAGCCATATCACATGGTTCCATTTATTATGGGAAAGAGGGAGTATACGAGAAGTGGTTTTACATGTCAAAACCAACTGTGTGTTACTTACTAGCCACATATGAGGTGGAGCCACATAGAACATCTAAACACAAATCACACATAATAAAGCTCATTTTCATGTGTACAGTAAGTTGACCAATATATGGGGCAAATGGAGAGCTGCCATTTGATGGGAAGATAAGGTTGTTTCCCTTTGTAGAAAGCGTGCCAGTAAAGAAGAGGAGTAAGAATCGACCTGCATGAACTATAGAGACTAAGCTAGTGGAGAAGATCAAAAGGGATGTCATTCGAGCAAAGATAATTACATAGATCATTCCAACCATTAAGGCAAAGTGGTCAGTTTTCTTGGGGAAGGATATATTCATACAACAAGATAACTGCAGAGCGCATATCAACAATTGGGACCCCGAGTTCAGAATTGTGGCAGACACTGATGGATTCAACATAAATCTGGTACGCCAGCCCTCAAACTCACTAGATATGAATATATTGGACCTAGGTTTTATTAACGGTATCCAAACCTTATAACATGAAACTCCAACCACAATAGTTGATGGTCAACTAGAAGCTGTGTACTAAGCTTTCAATAGTGAAGATCCAGTGACACTGAACAAAGTATTCTTGACTCATCAAGCATCAATGATCAAGGTGAGTATAATGAAGGGATGCAACAACTATAAGATGCCACATATGTCAAAGGATTCACTTTCAAGGGTTGGCCAACTACCAAGGATGCTAACGGTTGATGAGACTTTGGTGAGGGAAGCAATGGAATATCTAATGACCATTCAGGATATAGAGGAGGTGGAAGGGCTGATGCTTGCTTTGGGATATGCAGTATAGTGAGATCCCAGAATCTTTTAGCAACAAGGACAGTAATTTTGAAGGGGTTAGACTAGTGGGAATTGCTTCTAAATCCCAGAAAATTGTTTCTTTTGGTGTGACAAACAAGTTTCTTCTACAACCCCTTTATTATATTAATGAACATTTCATTTCTGGTTAAATATAAGAGTCATCCAACTGCATTTTTAATACAGGGTTGCTCAATACAAACATGTATTGGATGCCATCAACAACCAGAAGCAACAGAGGTTTCAATCAGGACATGAACTAAATGATAATGCACATGTTTCATAAATTTCATGAATGCACGTCAAGGATCTTCCACAATAACGCCTAATTGAACATTACATCATACAGTCACACAACGAACAACGAACAACCAATCAACCAGCAAACAATTCAAACAAACCATACAAGCTTTATAAGCATGAACCAGTAAAGCAGACAATCACCTTTTAAAGCATAAGTGTTGAATGTATTGCATCATATAACAGGGTAAGTATGAAACTCATGTAACAGCATGTATTGCATCACATAATTGCATAAGTATTGCATAAATAGAACAACATGTGTTGCGTCACATGAAATTATAACTGCAACATCAAATGTTGGAGCACAAATATAAGTTAAAGCATAAGTTAAACCACACATGGAAGCATATGTAAAAGCGTGTATAAGTTTAATCATAAGTTAAAGTCCAAGTTAAAGCATAAGTTGAAGTATGTAAGAAATGATAGGTAAAAGCATAAGTTAAAGGATGTATTGCATCATGCCAGCATAACTTAAACCATGTGTTGCATCATGTATTATATGTAAGCATAAGTATTTTAAGAAATTAGCATCTTGTGCCGCATCATATAAAAGAATAAAATAGAGGAAATAATTTTATGAATGGATAAGCAGAGAGCATTTTATATTACATCATAAACCATAACACGATTAGACACAAGAAGCATGAACCAGGATATAAATATTTGCGCATACAAAATGAGTAAACAAGCTGTAAAGAAAAATCACATAGGCATAATAATAACAGAAACAATCATAAATAACCCTGCCTGGTCAGTAGACAAAGAACAATAACAACACAGTCAGGGAAACAATACCATAGGCATGAAGGTGCCTTAAATCAGTAGACAAAGAACAAAAAAAACATAATAAGTGTTCTCCCCTATCTTATTCAGCAACGGATTCATAACAGCACTTAAGGGAACATTAATCCATAACATCTCAACCCTCATCTTTCAGGTCTGCAAAAAAGAAATACAAGATAAATCGATCCGTGGAAAAAATCCGAATGAAAGATAAATGTGTTATCACTCATCTTTTTCGGCCTCTTCCCTCTATTTAGAATATTCTAGTAAAACACGAAGGCCAAGAACACACATCTGAGCCACTAATAAGACAGAGTCAATTCAGATAAGGCTGAGCGAAAGAGGGGGAGGCGACATATTATCCGCCAAAGAACTAGACGCACTCTGAATAAGAGGTGGACACCATACATAGCCGAAGGTAGAAGAGTCATTCGAAACAACCCTAGGATGTCGTGGCTCAACCACAAGGACCCGGTTCGATCCGACTGAAGGCATAAAACCCGATATAGCCACCGTATCACAACCGGGGTACCACCCACAGTTCAGGCATGGTCCAAGAGGATTAATAGAGAGGGAAGATGAAGGGGAAATGTGCAACTGGGCAGCAACACCAACAGATCTAGCCTGGGATGAAACCCTAGGGCCATCGTAGACTCCGCGTAGTGCCACCTAGGGTTTTGAATCACCGGTGTCGGCAACAGGGATGGTTATAGCCTCATCCGCCGGTGAAATCCCTACGAATCCGGTCGAAGAACAGGAATCCTCGACATAAAATTTTGGACAACCACCCCCGCAATGAAACCCACAACCAGAACAAGCCATTAGAGAAACTATTGCAGATAAATAGCGTTGGCCAAAAAATGGGGAGATTGAAGATAGGATTTCAGCCGATTAGGAGTAGTGAAACTGAAGAGGGAGATGAGTGTGTAGAGGGTCTGAGGCCCAGATGAAACCCTAGAGAATTTCTTATGGAAAGGGAAGACGAAGAGTGAAGAATACAGTAAATGCATGAAGTAAAGAATATCAAGATAATAATGCCATTTTGAAAAGATGAAAAGGTGAATAGCACGGGTGGTTGGGGGTTGAGTTGTTTTAATGTGGGGGGAATTATTAGGTTTCTGATCAGCTTTAGGTTGAGTTAATTCTTCTAATTGGGTTAGGTTAAGATATAATTAGAGCTGAAACAAGTGGCCCAAACCAATAAAAAATGAGTAAAAACTTTCTAAAAATGCCAAAAAAGTGAAGAGTGCAAATTCAGCTGGTACATCCCTAAAAAGAAAGAGTGCAAATGGAGGTGAGAGATAGGCAGTACAATAAGTCATTGGTAGAAATGGTATTATGTGGCCGCCAAGGAATGCTGAAATCTTTAGAGCCCGTAGGCTCAAAGATCCATAAATTACTTACTTCCCTGCTCTTTTTTCATTTCTATCTTTTGGTTAATAATCTGAATGTGGTTAAAGAGTATATTTTCCTATTTACTGCAAAATAAAGTTGTCCTATCCATCTCTCCCACACTCTTATGCAGACACAATGCATGCAAATGTATTTGATTTTTGGATCTTAATCAATTTCTTGTGGCTGATTTTTTAAGGTTACTATGTTGTTTGTTGAAGTAGAATAAATTTGGCTTGATGAAATTTTACATCACATTAAAAGGTTATGATAAAATTGGCGAGGGCTGATGAAACATGATAATATCGATAAAAAGTAAAGCATTGAAATACACTCAAGAATGTACCGAATGACTTGACAAGAGAGGATTGGGAGTAGCTTGTTAAAAAGTACTACATGAATGATGAGTTTAATGTACCTTGCTAAAATTTTATTTTCCCCATAATTATATTATGTTTTATCTATCTATATTCCAAAATATCTAAATTATATATCTTAAAAGAAAATGAGTGAGCGAAATTCTAAGAATAGATGTAATAAGAATATGCTTCATCGTACTAGTAGCAAGCCAATCAAACAAGTTGTTTGGAGTGAAATGGTATATTTTATTAGTTTGAGTAGAATAATTAATATATACGTTTGTGTTTCAGTCTTTTGATTTGAAGATATTAAATTATATTTTATGTTCATATATGGGGAGGAAAGGATGGAAATGTTCCATCAGTATGTGAGACTTATTTTTGAAAAATCAGTATATGAGAGTTTTAAGAAGACTAGAATGCAAAAATGTGGGACTTTTGATGTAGAAGCGACTACCAAATATGCATGTTTCTCCTATTTGTATAAAAATTTAGTGCTGAATATTCTGAGATATGTGTGTGTTTGTTTATATAATTTTTTTATTGTGAATGATGAGATCATTAGTATTGAAGAAGATCAATTAGCATCACATTTTGAGGTGAATGAGAAGAGTTTTGGGCAAAAAAAACTTATAGTCACGTTATTTTTTATGGGTATGGTACAAAATCCATGGATGTAAGGGGAGGCCTACTAGTTGTGTTGAACTCACTTGCAAGATTCGTGATAAGGACAAAAAAATTAGTGAAATGAAAGTGCGTTTAGATGAAATGGAAGATATTTGAAAAGGAACAGGTGGAACATGCTGATGAAGTTAAAGAGTTAATAGAACAAACAAATGGATTGACATAAAAGGTTATATACTTATGACAATGGCATTTCATCAATTCCGTGACAATGCTTCTAATCATCCGTAACTGTTATTTTACTATTCCTTCTATCCCAACTCTATTTGCACATATATTTTTTTGGCCCAAATGAAGATGAAATTTTAAGCCAAATAAAATTCTAGTGTATGTGTGCACTGCTTTGTTGTAGTTTTTTTGTTTCTACTGGTGACTTTAGTGATTGCGTCAAGTGACGACTATCTTGATTGAAGGATCCCGGCCTATCTCGGATATTATGAAGGTCTAGAAAGAAAAAAAATCAACCAAACATACAGTGGCACTAATGTGGGGAATTCCTTTCGGACGTCCATACTATTCAGAATCAACATTGGTCGGCTTCACTATCCATCTTTTCTGAAACAAGGCCCCGAGAACTTCCAGGGACTAAGCTCCGACACCCAAGTCAACTTTCATTTTTATGTTTGGGTTTTTGTTGGAGAACATTCCATTACCTTTCCTACTGTTATTGATTTTGATTTATAGTCGATGATTTGTGTGATCATGAATAATCGTTGTCCATGTCGTTCCTGTTATCACTGAATTGTGGTCTTGCTAAGATGATCATGTACGCTGATCATCTTTCCTCTTGAGGCAAGGTGTCCTTGCATGATTCGAGCTGCTTTTTTGTGTTTGATGACTTGGTTCGTTAGTGCGAGGTGTTACCTTTAGGCTAGACTTAGATTGGTTTAGGGAGGTGTATACTTGGCGTCAATCCTTCATTCCTTCTCAATTCTTTTCCCTTCGCATGGGGTTGGACTCGCTGCAATTTTACTCCTTCTTCTTCTATTGATCCTCTTTCTTGGGGGAGAACTAAGATATTCTTAGAACATTCCCCAAGCAAGTTATCAATTGTTCCACTCAAAATGTAGCAATTTTCCGTGTTATACCCCTTGTCCTTGTGGTAATGAAAGAATTATGTTGACATCCTTCTCCCAGGATTATTCTGTAAAGGTAGAGGTGTCAGTAAAAGGTGCCAATTGATAGTCGAGATGCTATCCCTAGATAAATATATAAATCAAATCATGGTTTGGGTGTATCAGAGCCCTTCTTTTGCTTTTCTGATCTATGTCTTATTTCAGTATTGTCACTGTCCCTTTTTTTCTTAGTAGCCTCCTTGACCTTTGCATATCTTTCCGCTATGGCTTAAAGCTACTACACATTGGTCAGAGTGTCCGCTACTAGATTTTCATACAACTTTTCACCAGTCATACCATTCATATATCCTGAGATGACAATGGTATTGGTCATGTCGATAGCATCTAATATTTTCTTAATGCATCGTTCATAGATTGTCATCGTTGATTCATTATGGTTCTCCCAAAGGTTCAATAGGTCTGCCACCATCTTGGTGAACTTCTTCAATTGATATAACCGTGTAACCAGACTCTTTCCAAAAGTATGATAATCAGTGAACTGCCCTATTGGTAGAGATTCAAACCATTGTAGGGCTTTGCCTCTTAGATATGATCCCACTAACTTTCACCTGGTATTAAAAGATATGTCTCGAGATACCATGAACTATTGATAATTCATGAGGAACTTTCTTGGATCTTACTCTCCATCATATGTAGGTACGTTTTTTGGGAGCTTCTGTAAGGGATTCCAGCTATGCTTGGTATGGATCCCGATCATGTGCTCCAGTTATCGATCTATGCTTTTGAGGTTCCTATATTCTTAAGGACTCTCCGCTGCTTTTGCATCACCTATATGTTTTTGGACATACCCTGTTGTTGTATAGAGGGGGCATCGTTTGATCCAACACTTGAGTGATCCATCATGTGGTCAAGTCCACTAATGGTAGTTGTCCTGATGTACGTAGTAATGGAGCGGTCCCATGGTTCACAATGGTCGACCAGAGAGGGACCTGCAACTTTAGATATGTTGTTGATCTTATGTTAGATCGCCTTACATTTGGGCCGATGAGACTGTCTGCATCCGACGTGCAGCCGACTCTTGAGTTTGAGGTTGTTGCATCACAAGTAATTGTATGTAATTTTATATCCACGATAGAAGTTGTGTGGGCAATTGCACTTGCATGGGTATTTACATTCGTGTGTATCTTGGCCCTCCCCCATTAGCGAACTGCATCCTGTTTATAGGTTTATACATAATGTAGGTGGCATTAAGGTTTGGTTGAGGATGGATGACTCATTCTCCCAGCACTGCAACTGTAATAAGGTTGTGTTATTCTTTCATGAATCTAGTGAATTTTGTCCCATTAGTTGAAAGAAATCTTGTCTCATGGCTAGTATGCCAGTGTCCAGTGACACTGCTTGTCCTTCCCTAGAATCTCCAAAAATTTCTATTACGGACATAAACGCGGAATCATTCAGGACATGGTTAAAGGGAAGCGTCGTGGTAGCCAGCGGATCTACTGGAGGATTATTAGTGACAAGCGGGGTGACCATTGCTTGCTGGTTAGTCATAGGTTGTGGATCCATTGTTGCTGGAGTGTTAACCCTTGGCGACGGGCTGGTAGCCTTCTGGAGTGGATCCCCTCCATTGATCTCGCTGGATTCGGCTTGTGAATTGCCACTCCAAAAAACTCCCTGGAGGCGCCGGGGAAAAGTATGATGGTAAACTCAGCTGAAAAATGTTTAATTTGAATTATGAGAATTGAATGAAGGTTGGAGAAATACCTTGATATTTACGAGGGTTGATTAGACGGAGATTACCCAATCACGCTAGATTGAATATTAACTTCTAGGAATAGTTATCTTATTATAGTAGATTTGGTGTACATTTGATATACCTTAACTGGTGAATGAAATCTCATACATGTATGTTCGTAATAGAAGATCTATCGTATGAGGGCTGGGCTTCAACCCAGAAGTAAATGTGACATGGCCTTAAGCCTAGGAGTGGAGTAAGGTCTTATAGTTCGATCTGGCCTATCACATACAATTGATGAACAACTCCATATCAATCTAATCCAAATCCCAAGACCATTAAAGAAAAAAATATTTACAATTCAAAGAAAAAATAAGAATATCCAAATTTACTTTGAACAATAACTCCAGTTGAAGCAAAGAAAATTCAGAAGCATAAAAATGTATTTTATTACATTGCCTTTTTTTTCATCTCTAGCAATATTATGAGGAACAAGGAACGTGGTGGGCGGGGAAGGGGATTTGGTCAAAGGAAGCTTAGGTGCACCCGAAGGCGCTGGCAGAACTCCGGTGTGGTTGCAGTCGTGGCTGGAGACATTGGCATAGCTTGAGGGATAGCTGGCTGGAGGTTCAGTGAATTACCTCTGCGGCGGAGGACGGTGAAGAAGATTCGTTTTGGAAAGGGAATTAATGGGAGGCAGTGGTGATGGATAAGTTAGGTGAGTGGATCGTTCAGCTGAATGTGTGATTAGGTGGTTGAAGCTTGGCGAGAGGTTTGTTCTTCTATGTGTTTGACTGTACATATTGATATATGAGTATAGTTAGAGGCTATAGAAGACGTAGGCAGCCCATTGGTGGTCTGCATGGCGAATCCAAGGAAATAAACCTTGAAGAAGAAAAGGGTAGCTATACAATTCAAATTAAATTTATGTGGGTGTCAAAATATATTTTTTTAAATACAAACAAATATAATAGTGAAAATTTAAAATTTAGGAATGAAAATACAACTTTTAAAAGTGCTCTCTAACCGTTAATTTTGATAGAAGTACCGAAATGAAACGGTAAAAATAAATACATGTTTTGAATTAAAAAATAATAAAGAATCTCAAATGAGATTTTCCCAAAGGATGGGTACCAACTAAGCAACTCAATCTTAAGTATATTGCATAAAGTCTCATATGCCTTGAAACCCAACTTGTAAGTTTATTATGCAAATATACTGCGTACAACCCAAAATTCAAGTGGACTTTGAGTGTGATTTTTAAGAAAATAAATAGAATACGATAAAGTATTGTTAGTGGGGTGAGAATGAGTAATGGATGGAATTAAATGTGAATAATTTAAGAAAAAGTTATATAAATGAGTGAAGAGTGAGTAGGACAAAGATAAAAATATGAATAAGAAACAAAAAATATTACCTAATTAAGAAAGAATAAGACTAAAAACTTTTATTGGGACATACTGAAAATGTAAGTAATCATTTTTTACTTGAATGGACGGAGTAGAAAAGAACTTTATGTACTTTTTACAAAATTGTAAAGTAATCAAAATTTTTAATACAAACGTCATTTAAATAGTGATGTTATTTGTATTACCCATATTATTCTTATTTTGATTCCGAAAACTTATTGAGCAAATTCTTCTGGTTCACCTTACCCTTTAGCTCCCTCCATTTCTCTATTTGTGGCACCATAGGCAGTGGCGGAACTAGGGGAAAATTTGAGGAGGGACGGAGGAGGGGCGGAGGAGGGGCTGGGGCGGAGGAGGGGCGGAGGTTTGGAGGGCGGAGGCGGGGGCTGTGCGTGTTCTTCAGGGGTGCACCAGTGGAGCTGGGGGGGG
>JAULKM010165462.1:0-16091 GCA_032355605.1 Rubia tinctorum | reverse complement strand
GGTAGAGAGAAGGAGTTTTGGAAGCAAGGGCGGTGACTCCTCGTTTAACCAAAGAATATTTCTAAAAAAATAGATTAAATGCAGCAGGTTGAATTTTTTAAAATTAATTGCTATTTGTAATTAATTTATTGATTAAAAAATTATTTTAAAATGCTGATGTGACAAGAATTGGAGGTGCCATATGTCAAAAAAGTTGCTATTTTAGTTATATTTATAGATTTATGTTTTCAATTAACTTTTCCTTGAGATTCTTTTTCTCTAATTAGTAGTTTCTAAATATCTTCTGAACAGTTCAGTATAAAACCTATAACTTTAGGTTGAAATATAGATATTATATCATAAAATAATGAAACTGGAGCTGAAGGAAAGTTTGGGGAAAAGGAAAGAAAGTTGAAACTTTACTTTAAATATGTGCGTGAGTTTGCCTGAATACCTTATAACCCAAATTCGACCCGGAATTTAATTAATTTGGACCTGTGAATTTTCAGCCACTTGTCTTAAAATAGCACTTTAATCCCTGGTCATTTATAGTTTATGAAAAGATCGTATTTTAAGAGAATCGTTCATTTCATAAAAGGAGGGGAAAAGAAAAATATTTCATTATTTAAAAATATTTTTACATATTTAAATTGATATTTTTAAAAAAAATCTGTTCAACTTCAGTTGACTTTGACCCAAAATTCAGACCATGAAACTTTGTATTAAAAAATATATAAATTATTTAGACACAGGAAGGAAGTGAGGGTTATAAAAACATAATATTATTATTTTTTAAATGGTGGTACGTCAAATTGAATATTTTATTATAGCTGTTGAATCAGGGATAGTTTTGGACTTTTGGGCTCATCGATATAACATCTAACCTTTGCCAAACTCAGTGTTCTAAACATCTTATTGGGAGGTCCTAAACGTGGCTAATTAAAAAAAATCGGAAATCCTAAGCGTGGCTTACTTTAAATGGACGAAAAGGAACAAAAACTTAAAAGGTCAAATCTGTTTACGAGAAGCAAGAGCATAAATTAATAAAGTCTCATGATCACCACCGCTTGCACGTCTCTCTCTTTCTGACTGCATCAATTAATTAACAAAGGGAGGGAAAAACCCGGAAATTCGTTCGTTTGATTTTCGTTGAATTGGGTTTGTTTTCGTCTTCTGCGAGCTGCCGGAGATTCCACTGGGATTGCAAATGGGGGCGGTGAATATCTGGAACCCCGTGGAAGTGGCGGAGGGAGCTCGGGACAGCCATTCATCGGACCTTCCTTCGTCCTCTCTCACCGTCGACCACTCGCTCTCTCTCCCCGGCATGAAACCTCGGATTGTGTACGTTTTCCTTTCTCTTTCTGCCAAGGAATCTCGGGATTCGTTGTTATTGATGCGATTCATTCGTCTTGATTCTTAGCTTAGTTCAAGAAATGGATTGTTATTTCTACTATTGGAAATTTATAGTGAATACGTCCTTTCTTTGTGTGAGCAGAGAGTTGTTCAAGGATCTGTTCAAGAATTGGGCCGGTTTGGATGAGTCCAGCTTCTCTGTAGAGACGGTTTCGGGTGGCATAACAAATCTATGTAGGACTTCCATTTTCCATTTAACGGGGCTGATTTTTTTCCTCCTAAAATGAGTATGAGAAAGCTTGTGCATTTATATGTTCTTGGATCTTTTAATTATTTTTGAGAGTTCTATCCGAATATACCTGAGCGGAATCGTGTGGTTAATTGCAGTGTTGAAGGTGTCTGTTACTGAAGAAAAGGGAGATGTTGTGGATTTGACTGTAAGATTATATGGGCCCAACACTGAGTATGTCATCAATCGTGAAAGGGAACTGAAGGTCAGTACGGAATGCTAAATTCACATCTAATTCTGCTTAACCATGAGCAAATGCTTTGTGCAGTTTGAGATTAAGAGCTGGTTTCGTAAGGAATATTAGATGAATATCCCTTTTACACATTGGCATTATCCTGATGTCCCTGTAATTCCTCGCTAATTTAGCATCTGCATTGTGTTTTTAGGCTATCCCGTATCTTTCAGCTGCAGGATTTGGCGCAAAGTTACTTGGGATTTTTGGTAATGGGATGGTGCAGTCATTTATCAAAGCACGGACTCTAGTTCCACAAGGTAAACCTTGAAAGACATTTGATACTCCTACTGTCATTCTGCAAATAATATCAACCAAACCGAGCACTGTCCTATTCTTTATGGACTAACTGTTACTGATTTACAGATGAAGATTAAAAGTGAAAAAGAAAAACAGATGGAGACATTCAGTAGTCAAAAGTCTTGGTTATTGTGAACTTTTGTAGGTGTAGAGAATCATTTTTTCCGTTCCTTAATCAGTATCCCATTTATAATACTATTTAGCTCAACCAATGGGATGGAGGGAGTGTTTGTCCAAATGGAAGATACTTACTGAAAGCAAAGTTAGTTCTGAATTAACCTTGTTCCAGGTTACTGATTGGGATGCATCATAGTGCTAGATTAAATTGCCTAATAATTTAGGTGGCTTGAGAGATTAGCTGACACTTATGTGTTTTATGGATAACGAGAATTGAACCTTTTCTGAGATTATATTGAAACTGAGCAATCGTATGTTTTTTCATCCTCTGAGTTGGAGGTTTGTGACATTGGCCAATTTGGTTAAATCCTTGTTTTGATGTTTCAAAATTTTGACAGATATGAGGATACCAAAGGTAGCAGCTGAAATTGCTAAACAACTTCATAAATTTCATCTGGTAGAGATACCAGGTTCTAAAGAAACTCAGTTGTGGAATGACATATCAAAGTTTTTTGGAAAAGGTTTGTTCTTTACCACTTTTGCTTATCTAATTTAGCTGTCACTTTCCAGTGTAGGATAATAATCTGGGCTGATAGGCATAAAAGCTACCTAAATCTTATCTTATACTTCTCTTATGTTTTTAAAGTTGAACAAACTGAGGTTGGGCTGATGAAATCTCACAGGCCTCTGAGTTTCCTTAAGATCTCTTTCTCTCAATCTCTACCTCGTAGTTGAGCATGTTGTGTGTGTTGAGCTTACTAGTGTGTCTCATATGTTTTCTTGCTTAGACTTATCATTTCTACTACTACCCAAGTGAACTTAACTCTCTTTTACAGTTTACAGGTTCACAATGTTGGACACATGGTTCCCATGGATAACCAAAGGCTGGCTTGGAGATGTTGAAGAGGTGGATGAAGGGTTCACTTGTTGGATGTGATTCGTTGAAGTAATGGTTCCCTTTTCATGTAAATTTATGCAAACTGTTCTAACGCAAATCCTTACTCAGATGTCCTAGTTCTTTGAACTAGACGTACTTTAAAACTAAACATGTAAGGATGGTGCCATACGGCTGGGAACATTTATACTAGTAGACATTTTAGTTTTTGGCTTTTTATATATTGGTTTTGCTAAGATCCATAGTATATATTTTTAACCAATACTTGAAACACTTTTAAAGCATACATAAAGCATCTTCAATATATATTTTGGTCACGTTCAATGTATACTTGAATCTCATTCAAAGTATACTTGAAGCACTTACAATGTTAAATTAAATATCCAACAAGTAAAATTTGAAGCACCAACAAACTTTTACCTTAACTTGAAACATCTACCATCCTAATATAAAAAATCTATAAGTTAAACTTTAATCACGTTCGAGTTATAACTTTAATTCAAAGCACCTACGCATATAACTTGAAGCACCTTAAGCTCAATATAATTTAAACAGATAATCAAACTTAATGCACCAAAAATACCATTTTCAAGCAGCCACACCTTTAACTTGAAACACCTACTAGTATAACTTGAAGCACCAACTCCTTATGCTTCATATAATTTTAAAAAATAATCAAACTTGCCCAAAATTTTTAAGCAACCAAAAATACCGTTTTCAAGCACTCACACCTTTAACTTAAAGCACATACAAACAAAAATAGAAGCACATACACTCTACGCTCAAGCACTTATAAAAAATAATTAAACTTGCATGAAAATTTTAGAACGCTCATTTTCAAGCACCCGCACATTTAACTTAAAGCACGTACAAACAAAAGTAGAAGCACCTACTCTCTACGCTAAATATAATATAGACAAATAATCAAACTTGCACAAAATTCTTAAAATACCAAAAATACCATTTTCAAGTACCAACACCTCTTAAAACACCTACATACAAAAATAGAAGCACCTACAGTCTACGCTCAATGCACTTATAAGAAATAATTAAACTTGTTTGAAAATTTTAGAACACTCATTTTCAAGCACCCACACCTTTTACTTAAAACACATACAAACAAAAGTAGAAGCACCTATGCTATATATAATTTAAACAAATAGTCAAACTTGCACAAAATGCTTAAAACACCAAAAATACCATTTTCAAGTACCAACACCTTTAACTTAAAGCACCTACATAAAAAATAGAAGCACCTACAGTTTACGTTCAAAACACTTATAAGAAATAATTAAACTTACTTGAAAATTTTAACACACTCATTTTCAAGCACCCACACCTTTAACTTAAGGCACCTACAAACAAAAGTAGAAGCACCTACGCTCTACGCTAAATATAATTTAAACAAATAATCAAACTTGCACAAACTTCTTAAAACACCAAAAATACCATTTTTTAAGTACACCACATTTAACTTAAAGCATCTACATACAAAAATAGAGCACCTGTAGTTCACACTCAAAGCACTTAAAAGAAATAATTAAACTTGATTGAAAATTTGAAAACACTCATTTTCAAGCACTCACACTTTTAACTTAAAGCACCTACAAACAAAAGTAGAAGCACCTACGCTCTACGCTAACTATAATTCAAACAAATAATCAAACTTGCACAAAATTATTAAAACACCAAAAATACCATTTTCAGGTACCAACACCATCAACTTAAAACACCTACATACAAAAAATAGAAGCACCTACAGTCTACGCTCAAAGCACTTATAAGAAATAATTAAACTTGTTTGAAAATTTTAGAACACTCATTTTCAAGCACTCACACATTTAACTTAAAGGACCTACAAACAAAAGTAGAAGCACCTACGCTCTACGCTAAATATAATTTTAAAAAATAATCAAACTTGCACAAAATTCTTAGAACACCAAAAATACAATTTTCAAGTATCAATACCTTTAACTTAAAGCACCTACATACAAAAATAGAAGCACTTACATCCTAAGCTCAAAGCACTTATAAGAAATAATTAAACTTGCTTGAAAATTTTAGAACACTCATTTTCAAGCACCCACACCTTTAACTTAAAGCACCTATAAACAAAAGTAGAAGCACTTACTCTCAACGTTAAATATAATTTAAACAAACATCAAACTTGCACAAAATTCTTAAAACACCAAAAATACCATTTTCAAGTACCAACACCTTTAACTTAAATAACCTACATAAGAAAATAGAAGCACCTATAGTCTACGCACAAAATGGTATTATGGTCTCCATCGTCCTTGGCAACCGCTCTGCTAAAGCCCCTGGAACTCTCTACATCTCAACCAAGTAATTAAAACTATCTCAACCTTTTTTGACTTTGTAGATTATACTTTTTATGCGTATGGAAGAATGAACCAAATTGGTGCTCAACTTACTAGGCGAGGGCTTGATTTTCTATCTGTAAAATCTTCATGTTGTTTTGCGTGATCCAGAAGCAGTTCATCTCCTTGTATTTACAATCAGGTTCGCTCAGTTTTAGAATTTGTGTTTTCTTCTTTTTCTAGAATTCCCTTTCTATTGATTCGTTGGCATTGTGCCTCGTGATAATGACTGAAATTGTACCAGTAAATTGTTTTTTGGGATGAACTTGGATTTTTTTGTGTGGAACTAATCTAATACTTTTGTGTTCATTTTGGTACATTCTGAGAGGTAATATCGTGGAGTTTTTTTCCCTTTATTATAAGGAGTTGATTAGGTCGATTTGTGGTAGAAATAGTGACGATGGCCATTGAATTTTATTTAATGGCTGTCTCACATAACTCCCTTATCTCACATAAATCCCCCGTCTCACTGAATCCCTCTCCTATATATATAATATATATAGGGATGGAAAAATAGATTCGTAACTCGCGGGTCAAGCGGGTTATCTATTTTTAAACCTGAGTGGGTATGGGTGAAATGGATAATAAGTTAAATGAGTAACGGGTCAAATCGGTATTTAAAAAATATGGGTCGGACGGGTGGGTTTTGTGTGTTGACCGTGGGTATACCCATATGGGTTGAAACTCGTGGGTTTACCCGTATGGGTTGGTATATAAACTCATACCAACCCATACGGGTCACTGTATGGGTTGAAACCTACTGGTTTTACCCATATGAGTTTATATACCAACTCATATGGGTTCATAGGTTGAAACACGCGGGTTTACCCATTTTTAACCCATGAGTTGAATAATTTTTTACACGCAGGTTGGGTGAGTTTCAACCCGACCCATTTATGACCCAACCCATTTTTTACCCATCATAAAATGGGTCATACCCATATTTTTTAACAACTAATATTACCCAACCCACATTCGATTCGTTCTCCCATTTGCCACCCCTATATGTGTGTGTGTGAGATTTCACTTTATAAAATAATTAACTCAATATGAGTAACGAAAGAGAAATGAGGAGTCAAGTGCAATTTTATTCAAGAATATGAAAATTTTGTGGGGTAAAGCAATTAAATTTTGAGCCAAATCTGGGTGAAGGGTATTTGGGTAAACTCACAAATCTATTTAAATTTTGGTTAAAAACATTACATATTTAGAGTAAAACATACTCTATATGTCTCATGAGTAATAGCATATTTTCTATTTTATCCCATCGCACAAGAATTTACCATATTAGCATCAAATATTTTGATGGAAGGCTAATTTATCATTATCAAATTCTGATTTGGGTCATGCTAATTTTATCCCATTAGGCCCAAATCAAACTATTCTCCCTAATTAAGCTCATTTAATCAACCTAGTGAATTAGGCTTGGTTTAGTGGTAATCCATACCCTCTATAACTGAGCGGTATAGGGTTCAAAACACACTCTGTCAAGAATTGTGAATATTAGAGCAATTTCTTAAATGGGAATAACTCAGCGTCATGGGACCGTGTCGGTTGTCCCCACTGTAGTTTTCCAACCTGCAACTGGTCGATGATGGTGAATTGTGATGATTCCGATTTCGATAGTAGCGGTTCGTTGGTGGAGTAGCGTTTGAGTGTTCTCGGGAGGGCGTCCCTAGCTATTTAATTGATGGAGTTTCAGATTCCATTGAGATTCAATATGGATGGCAATGGGGTGGGGCGGGTGCGGATTATGGTACATCCATACTCATCCCCCCCTAAAATTTTCATACTCATACCTGCCCCATCACCCATGGCGGGTACAACTTTAAAATTCACCCCACCCCATCGGGTATTATACATCTGGTCCGGTCTTCGCGTTCGTCCTCTGCAGCCGCCGAAGTGCGAAGATGCAAGGTGGCGCATGATGGGAGGTGTCAACCTTATACCGCCGGAGCATCCATCTCCACTGTGGTTGCGAGCGGCGATGGTTTGAGGCAATGGGTTAGGCTTTTTATTTTATGCTATTCAAAATATTTGTAATGTTCTAAAGTCGATGTTTGGCATGTCCTTTGTGGTATTCGCAATCTAATGTTAAGCATGTCCTTCGTGATATTCGCAATCTGATGTTTGGCATGTCCTTTGTGTTATTCAAAATCTTATAATTTGCATGTCCTTTGTGATATTTTAAATGTGATGTTTGGCATGTCCCTACTGATATTAAAAAAAAAAAATCAACTGCACGACTGATTTGAGTTGTTTTTTTACTTTAAAAAATGAGTACCTGTAATGTTTAAAATTAAAATAAAATGAGTTCAGATGTTCAGCACAAATGTGCCATGATGAACTGAATTTATGAACTGAATTAATGTGCCTTCATGAACTGAAAATTATGAACTGAGTTCGTGTAACACATATTTGTAATTTTTTAAAACCAAAACCTGGACATTATGCACTGAATATACGTACTGGTTGAACATTATGAACTGAAATTTTCCCATGCTCATAGTATGGTGGGTATACATATCATGGGCTCCATATTGTTGTGATTTTTATGAAATTTATGAGGGTGATGATATGAATATTTTTGCGAATACTCTGAATTGCCGAATTTTAAATTTTTGGCTAAATGAGAGATTTCGCAAACCCTAGTATAGCCGCACGAAATTATCAAAAGTAATTATCGGGATCTTGAACAACTTGAAATAAGTGAAGCTAATTAGCCTGTAAAATTAGTTCACAAATCAAATGTATTGATACTTAATTAATCCGCAGGATTAAACAACATTGAAGAAAGCTCACAAGCCATTGAGAATATCTCAAAAATATGAATATATTGTGTATAAAAGTGAAGTATAAATCTCGGTCCCCTAATCACAAATTGAAAATGAATCGAGTTATGACAATTTCAAGAAGTTAAAAACATATCTAACTAAAACTCCTAAAAATAAATGTAGATATGGTTGAATTCTTCTCTAAACAACCTTGAAGAATATTACCTAATCTAATTTTACCAAATCTAATTTTAATCAGAATAAAACTGAATATTCTAAACGCTAATGGATCATAATTTCAAAAATTAGCTCTTCAAGGCCCACATGGCTTAGCTATGCACTAAAAATTCAAAATGAAATAATTTCACAATAATTTACAAAAATCACACTACCTCGTTAAAAATCATGTGGGAAAAAAGAGTATGTTGTTCTTCACGACATTTTCAGTTAATCGACAAACTTGAATAATTAATCCAAGCCCTAGCTGATTTGTAAAATTAATTTATATATTATGAAGCAGATCAATCAAATTATTCAATGCCGCATCTTTAATCTTCATTCTTGACCTTGTCATTTGACCAACCATGTCACTTATAGGATCTTGAACATAACTCTTGAATGTTTGATCAAGTCGTGGAATGTCTTCATTTATGGTGGTAAGTAGTCTTGGTATCTCCATCATTCCCTCTGTGGTCGAAAGGTTTCTCCCTTGAAACTGAATTGTCCTTAAAGGTAAGTGTAGATAAATCAGCAACAATGAAAGTAGTACTAACACCATAATTGCTTGGCAAATCAATCTTGTAAGCATTATTATTCACACGCTCTAACACTTTAAAATGACCAACACAATACGGATTTAGTTTAGATTTTCGAGCATTCAGAAACCTCTCTTTCCTCAAATGCAACCAGACCCAATCACCCTCTTGGAAACGCACAAGTCGGCGGCCTTGATTGGCTTTGTTGGCATTCTGAGCATTTGTCGTTTCAACTTTTAATCTTACCTTCTCATGTAATTTCTACAAAATCAGCTTTCTTCTCTCCATCCAAATTTTGAACCTACTTAAAATTTAAAGGAATTAAATCAGGCGGTGTATTTAGTAAAAATCCATAAACAATTTCAAATTAATGAAGTTAAAGAAGTAGTAGAATGAACAGTGCGATTATGAGCAAACTCTGCAATCGGAATGCACCCTTCCCAATTCTTCAAGTTCTTTTGAACTAGGGCACGTAGGAGAGCCCATAAAGTTTGACTTATGACATCTTTCTGTCCATCAGTTTGAAGATGACTTGCAGTAGGAAACAGCAATTTTCGTCCCTAACTTGCGCCAAAAGATATTCCAAAAGTAGGACAAAAATTTCACATCTCGATCAGGCACTATAGAAGCACGAATACCATGTAATCAGACCACTTCTTTCAGAAATATATCTGTAAAATGTTTTTGCGTCATCTGTCTTTCTACAAGGAACAAAATGTGTCATCTTCGAAAATTAATCAACAACCACAAAGATAGAATTATTACCTGAGTTAGATCGTGGCCACCAAGGACAAAATCCATGGAAATATCAACCCAAAGATGTGTAGGAACGGGTAAAGGAATGTATAATCTATGAGGCTTATTTTTTTACTTCGCCTTCAAGCAATCAATACAATTCCTACAAATCCTATCAACAGAAAAAGTGTTCTCGCAATAAATTATAAGTTTTTAATGCACCAAAATGTCCCATTAAACCACCTGAGAGATTCTCAAACAAGTAATTCACGCATAGAACACTGAGGAACATATAACCTATTATTCATAAACAAGAAACAATCGTACCGAAAAAACTTATCATAAGCACCATTTTCACATGCAGCATAAAAAATGAAAAATCGGGATCAGTAGCATATAATTCTCGCACGAATGAAACCGTAACATAATGCATTTCTGTAAGTAAAACATGTCTACGACTCAAAGCATCAGCAACAACATTTTCTTTACCCTTCTTTTATCGGAACACATAAGGAAAAGATTCAATAAAACTAGACAATTTAGCATGACGCTTATTCAATTTCATCTGACACTGTAAGTATTTCAACGATACATGATCACTATGAATGAAAAAAAAATTATACAATAAATAATGTTACCAAGTCTCTAATGCACGCACAATTGCATAGAATTCTTTATCAGACACAAGATAATTTAGAGCACTGCCCTTTAGTTTTTCAGTAAAGTAAGCTATAGATCGATTCTTTTGCATCAGAACAGCACCGATACCAACACCAGAAGCATCACAATGAATCTCAAAAGTACCATTAAAATCAGGTAAAGCAAGAATTGGAGCATTAATAATCGTACTTTCAATTCATTAAATGCATTCTCTTAATCATCACCCAAACAAATTTTACATCTTTTATAATTCATTTAAAGGTGCAGCAATTGATGAAAAATCACGCACAAACCTTCTCTAAAAACTAATTAACCATTAAAAGAACGCACCTGATTGGAATTAGTAGGTCTTGACCAGGTCTTAATGGCCTCAACTTTGGTTTCGTCAACTGTTATGCTCTCCTTAGAGACCATAAAACCAAGAAATACCACTTCCGAAGCACAAAAAATACACTTCTTGATGTTTGCATACAAATTAGACTCACTGAGTGAAATCAAAATTTATTTCACATGCTCAATATGTTCATCAAACGACTTAGAATAGATCAATATATCATCAAAATAAACCACAAGAAATCAACCAATAAACTTTCTCAAAACATGATTCATCAATCGAATAAAAGTACTGGGTACATTAGTTAATCTAAAAGGCATAACAATCCATTCATATAACCCAAACTTAATTTTAAATGCAGTTTTTCATTCATCACCCTCCCTAATTCGAATATGATGATAACCCTGAGTCAAATCAATCTTAGTATATATCACAAATCCATGCAAATATTTAAGCACATCATCTGACCTAGGGATATGATAATGATACTTGATGGTTATTTTATTAATTGCATGAAAATCTATGTATATTCACCAAGTTTTATCTTTCTTAGGAACCAAACTGACAGGTTCACCACAAGAACTCAAAGATTCGCGCACATAACCTTTTTGGAGTAAATTCTCGACTTTTCGTTGTAGTTCTTTTTTCTCCTCGGGGTTTGCCTTGTAAACTGGTCGATCGGGAATAACCGAACCCACAATAAAGTCAATCTAATGCTTAATACCTTGTAATGGTGGTAATCTGAGGGGTAAGGCATCGGAAATACATCCTCAAATTAGTGCAACATCTCAGCAAACTTTTCATCTTCTTACAAGATCGGCCTCAAATTCGTACAATGCTGACATGTTAGCATATTCATCTTCTTCATCTCTTTCCTCAATGGTGGCTAACACTCGAGAATGGGGACAATTACTAAAACTATGTCCTCTTTCTTTACAATGAAAATAAGTAGAAGAATTAGAAGAAACTGAATTTAACGAAGAAGCAGTGGACTTACCTGGATTTCTCAAAGACTGTTGTGTTGAAGATTGTAGTACCACCCTCCTATCTGTGGAATTTTAAGTCGGATTGGAATAGGTCTGGGCCGACCCCCTTCCTCCCATGGGCATTCCCCTACGTCGGCCAGAATTAGGGTTTTCGAAGTCAAACCCTAATCTTTGACTGGGTTTGGCCATAGAATGCTCTCAACCAACCTTGCTTTCATCAATAAATCTCCCATTGATATGTGATGTTAAAGCTTCACTAGCGTTTGACGATTCTCACGCGAGCTCTCAATGATCTATTTTTGATGAATGTGTTGTCTTCTTTCATCTCGACCCTTCTCATGGTCAACTTGAGATCTTGCCAGTATTCATCAACCGTGTGATTTCCTTGCTTCATTTTGTCCAAATAATAATGTTTTCCCATCAAATAAGTAGGCAGAACATGATAATGGCAAAACTCATATTTCAATCTCTCCCATGTAGAAATAGGTCTCTTCTCGGAAAGTTGTCTCGTTTCTCTCAAATTTTTCCACCATTCAGCTGCATAGTAAGTAAAAGAATATTGTGCCACCTTAACTTTTTATTTCTCCTCATAATTGTAGAGATCAAACAGATTCTCAATCTGTCGCTCCCAATCAAGATACTTCACCGGATTATGTTGACCATCAAATTGAGGGATGTCGCACTTCAAACCCTTGATATCTCGAGCAGAGTCTGAACATGAACTGGCCATCAATCTCCTCCGGGAATGATGTCTTCCGTGGTGATGCTTTCCAGAAGACCCTTGGGGTGATCGCCTTTCCGAATCATCATTTGAATCTTCATCGGAACTACCATAACCCTTAAATTTGTGAACCCTTGGGTATCACCTCTCATGGCAGTGGACTGAGGTGTAGGTGATGCCATGTTGTCAACTTTTCTCTCCAATCTCTGCACCTCACTCATAAGTGCATGTATGCCGACAACAAAGCGATCTGGATCAGCAGGTTCATTGGGTTTGATACATGTAGCTAGCTCCCAACTATCTGGATAGTTGTTCACCATGCTTGCTATCAGAGGAATTCATCAATCGTAAACAATTTGGATTGGTAACATAGGGTGAGACGAAAGGATTTTCGCCTGCCATCTTCGCTAAGCTGCTAAGAAAATAAACGGTTAGTAGTAAAAATCCCCCTCCCTCCCTTTGTTTAGTAAGGTTACTCACCAAGTGTATAACACTCACAGCTCACAAGGCAAAGGTTAAATTTAAGGGCTATCGATCAATTCACAGCAAATTAAAAGGCAAAATAGGAGATAAGTACAACAGAACTTATTTTGAAATTTAAAAATATATAAACTCAAAACTGGGCTCTAAGATCTATAATTCCAAATTATTTAAACAATGAGGAACAAAATCCAATTGAATGGCTTGAATTGGAGCTATAATGAAGGAGATATGATCAAAATAAGAATACTTTAAATAGGCGACAAATAAGTTCCAAAAATTGATTTTAACTTTTCCAAATCCAAATTGGATTAGCTACCCCAACCCAAATCCTTCTTAGAAAAGGGCTTTAAGTACTTACTTGCTACCCAAGGTAATTTTTCAGATCAAATCTCACGCTCAAATGAAGCGTAATTTCCTTTTCCTCTTCCGATTAGGATTTTTGTGTCCGTTTTCTTTTTAAAATCACGTTTCCTTTTTTCTTATTTATTTTTCAGCCACAAATTATAATTTCACACAATATAAAACACTCAAAATAAGTATCTTATTTTTTAAGCAATTCCAACCGTGTGCAACTTCCAAATTTTGGAAAATTGTAAAACTGCCCCAAACTTTTGAAAATTACAAATCAACCCCAATTCCGATTTTAAAACCCTGAATCCCGATTTTAAAACCCAAAATCTAATATCCTTTGATTTTTATTTTCAAAAAGATATGGAACAAAAAATGGCCTATACAAAACTTGGAATAAGAAATCTGCGACAACTTTCTCTCGATTCAAATGAACTTCGAGATACTCATGATCGTAAGGATCAATAATATGAAACTATATCTAGAAATGACAAGACTCTATTTTATTTTATTTATGAATGCAATATTTCTTCAGAAGAGTGGACGAAAAATATAGCAAACACATAAACTTTATAAGCTAACTAAACACTACAAAACTGAATGGGAGGTGAAGGTTGATAATACTTGTTAACATTCAGACCCTTCGACGTCCTCCTGACTCGATTGATGAAAGTGATGGCGGATAGTAATACCGAAATATTCTAACTCTCTGGCCCTTCATCGTTCTTCGACTCTAGATTCAATCATCCTTCTAAGAAAGATCAACAAACCACAGTTAAAATATGACACGAAAGAGTTTATAATTTTAAGGCAAAAAAAATTGAAAATAAAAAAAATGCAAGAACTCGAAACCCCTGAAGATTTTTGGCCTTAGGGATCTTTTGCTTTGCTCTGATACCAACTAATATGAATCGCCTTGCGAAAACTCTAAATTACGGAATTTTAGATGTTTTACTAAACGAGGGATTATGAAAACCCTAGTATAGCTGCACAAATTCATCAAATTTAACCCTTGCGATCTTGAACAACTCGAGATAAGTGAAGCTAAGTGGCCTGCGGGATTAGTTCATAAATAAAATGTATTGATACTTAATTAACCCGCATGATTAAACAACAATGAAGAAAAGCTCTTAAGCAATTGAGAATATCTCAAAAATTTGAATATATTGTGTATAAAAGTGTAGTATATATCTCGGTCAACCCCCTCTATTTATCGGGCGTCCATCGGCCAAAAAGCCTAACTACAAATAGAAACTAAATCGAGTTATGGCAGATTTAAAATTTTAAAACCATATCTTACTAAAACTTCTAAAAATAAATGTAGATCTGGTTGAATTCTTCTCCAAGCAACCTTGAATAATATTACCTTACCTAATCTTACCAAATCTAATTCTAATCAGAATAAAAATGAATATTCTAAACTCTAATGAATCAGAATTTTGAAAATTGGCTCTTCAAGTCCCACATGGCCGAGCTATGACCTAAAAATTTAAAATGAAATAATTTTACAATAATTTACAAAGATCACAATACCTTTTTAAAAACCCGATGGACAAAAGAGTATAGTGCTCTTCACGACATCCAAACTTGAATAATTAATCCAAACCCTAGCCGATTTGCTCTTGAGTTCTTCATCATGAAGTTGATCAATCAAACCATTTAATGTCACATCTCTAAAATTCGTTCTTGACCTTGCCATCAAACCAACCATGTCACTTAGAGGATCCCGAACATAACCCTTGTATGTTTGATCAAGCCATGGAATGTTTTCATTTATGATGGCAGTAGTCTTGACATCTCCATCGGGGGACTAATATCATGCTATGCACGAATATTAAGCTATGTGGAATGTTGTTTAACATGAATACAATTGCTTGTGTGATGGTAGTGTGATTAGGTTGTGCAGTGTGTTCTTTTTGCTTTGCTTTGCATTGCTGATTACCCAGACTTGGAACTGACATTCATTGTTTTCTGGTTGTGTTTGGTTTTGAGGGTAATATTTCATACGCAAGGGGACCTGAAGCTGCCAGATTAAAAGCAGATATGGTGGCGCGTGAAGATCTTGTTGAAGCCACGAACTCGCCTAGAGAAATTTCCATGTTTGGTGCTACAGTAGGTCTGGATGGATGCAAGTAGGGAGTGCGCATTACCGAAATGCGCACTCAAGGTTTTCTTTTTTAAAAAAAATCGGGAAGCGGATGACAATAATGAAAAAATGGAAACGCGCATTACAAGAATGCGCATTAAGAGAAATGCGCATTACAATAATGCGCATTAAGAGAAACGCGCATTACCATAATGCGCATTAAGAGAAACGCGCATTACCATAATGCGCATTAAGAGAAACGCGCATTGCGCATAAGAGAAATGCGTATTACCATAATGCCCATTAAGAGAAACGCGCATTACCATAATGCGTAAAAAAGGCAGTGCATGTGAAATGTTAGAAAGAAAGTTTTCCGTGAATGGGAAATGTCAGAAAGTAAAATAAATGAAAAATTAGAGGATTACATGCGCCACACGTGGATCACACGCGCTACACGTGGATTACACGCGCCACACGTGGATCACACGCGCTACACGTGGATTATACGTAGAGTGGACGATTTGTTTTTTGGACAAAAACATTAATAACATTTATGAAAAAATAATATTACAACTTTTTCGAGAAATACATGAATCGAATATTGTCAAAATGATCTTTTTCTTATAAATTAAAATTTATTAATAAATATCACTATTTCATAAT
>JAULKM010165442.1:0-16092 GCA_032355605.1 Rubia tinctorum | reverse complement strand
TTACTTTTGAGAAACTACTTGTTATGACGAATCCAACAATATCACATACGATAATATTATTGTTTATATATCTATTAAAATATGTAATCAAAGTTGGACAGTGGATAGTGACATAAAGTGAAGTGTAAAGTTTGAGGTGGGACGGAGGAAGGGAGTACCTTATTCAGTGTTGATCTCCTTGTATTTATAGATGTCTACCATCGTGATTCCGTATTGTGAGCGTTTGAGATCATGGGTTGCATTATGGCTCCTACAATCTCGGTTCGTGGTTAAACCTTCATACGTAGTTCCACCTTTATCGGTTCGTGGTCAAGTCTTTCAAACAAGGCTCCACCTTTATCGGTTTGTTAGTGATGTGGACATTGGGCGTTATGGTTGAGTATCGGGCTGGGCCTAAAGGCCAGCAACCTCCAGATTATAGGCTAGGTGTACGCCATAAACCCTCCATAGCCATGAAGACTAGTAAACACAAAACGATGATTTTTTATTTTCTTAGTATATTTGTGAACTTTTGTTTCGCAAACTCCTAAAGTTGCAATAACTTGTTCGCCTTTAATATAACTAAGATTGTTTTCGTGAATTGTTACTCGCTTCTTGGCTACTAGTGCGATGTTGTTTGTGTTTTCTATTTTAAACTTTGAATTTCGAATTCAAATTTTCTCCCTATCCATTATACTTGTGACTGACTTTGCCGTTTGAGATTTTTGCCTCATTGAACTGAGATTTCCTCCTCCTTATCCGCTATATTGTTCCGAACTTCTCTCTCTTTTATAAATGTTTCAATTTTGGTGATTCAATTCTATCACTATTCAGTATACTGTGTCTACCTATATTCCGCCGACATCTCGTATTCCTAAAAAGGTAAGTTGCTTTTTGACAGACATTCATCATTGCTTTTCTTGTTCGATTTAACTTCTCTTACCTTTATAGTTTTGTAAATTAAATTCCTTAACCCATTTGTATTCTTCATCTTCTTCTTGTTTCCTTTATTGCTCAAGTTCTTTGTTGCCCTTCATCAAACCATAAGTTTTGCTTTTCTTAATCTTCCTTCTCTGTAAAATGATACTTATTCTTTGTTTGTTTGTGCATCATTTCTATTACAGTACCTTTGATTTTGAACATTAGTGTAGGGATTCTCCGATTGGTTTTCTTTTTTCTGATTTTCTCCAGCGTATACTTTGTGCTTCTTCTTCAATTTTTTGTCGGAATATACCATTTTTTGCTTTCTGTAACTTTTGATTGATAGTTTTCATCTGGATCTTAGGAGTTCTCACTGCTTCAATGTCTACCTCTAATATTTTTTAACCTTCAGTAAAAGACGTTCTCGTTGACAATGTCGGTTCCGGGGAGGATTCAGACTAACCCATCGGTTCTTCTGCCGTTACTAGTATTCTTTCCGATTATTACTTGAAAATTTTAAGGATAATTATCCTTTTTTTTATCTTCGTATGAGTTTAGGGCCCCTGAGCCTTTTGAAAGTGTTCGCACCCCTCTTTCTGGTTTTATCTCCTGTTACTTAGATTATCTTAAGTTTGGACTTGTTTTTCCCTTACCTCAACATGTTTTTTACTTACTCTCCCATTACCGGGTCGTAGTATCTCAACTTCACCCTAAAGTTGTTTCAATTTTTGTTGTCTTCCACCATGTTTATGAAGCAGCTTAAGTTCCTTTTTCCATTAACCTATTATGTAGCCTTTATCATCTTCGCAAGGTGAAAAAATTGACTAACGAATTCACCATTTACTCAGTCATTCCAACAGTCGAGTTCGTTAGTGGATTCCCTAATAACTGTAGGGTGTGGCGTAAAAAGTTTTTCTTTCTGAAACCTGGTAATGGGAATCCACAATCTTTTCAAGTTTAGAACTATAATGTTCCTAAATCAAAACTACCTAAGGTTGGGGTTCACCTTAATGCTGAGTTCGAGGTTGTATTAACACTCAGCGAACATTCGATGTTTCTTTGCAATGCTGATACCGTGAGCAAAGGTGTTTGCTTGTCACTATTTTGTTGTTTTTTCTTGTCCTATTTATTTTTTTCCTACTATTCTCACTGTCTTGTTGTCTCTGTGTGATCATCTGACTTTTTTCATATACTGAATTGCAAATATGGATTTAACCACGCGTCCCGTTGAGAGAACTTTTTTCTCTGATGATGAAGATGAGCAGGCCAAAGATATGGTTGTTCAAACCCAATGAAAACACTGCAACTGTTGTCTCCCCGGGTAAGGTCATCAAAGATGGCTCCCAACAAGTAACTTATGAGGCAACTGCTAAAGAAGGTAGGGAGGTCGCTACTCAAAATACCCATGACACTTCTCGTAGAATAAAGAACAATGAGCGAACATGTGGCTCTTCCAATGCTTTGGAGCCTCCTCAGAAAAAGGGGCACATCAGTCTCTCACTCTAAGCCCCTACCACGAAGATGTGACCTAATGGTGGAAGGAACTATCTCTGCTACCCTATCCAAATTGTCACTTCATGAGACAATAGTTGTGGTATGTTTTTTGAGGACTTATATGTGGTTTAATTTTGTGTTTCCTTATTATGATGTCTAATCACCATACTTGTTTGCATACTTTTGAAAATCAGGTTAGTGAGAGTCTACAGCTCGTCATCCAACGAGTTGCCAAGTTTGCTAAAGGAGATGGTTTGCTCTTGGATAAATTAAAGGCGGCTCAAGCAAAGTACACCGCTTTGAATGTATCTATTGGAGATACTGAAAAGCGTGCATAGTTAGCTGAGGAGCGTGTTTTGGCTACTGAGAAGGAATCTAATAGGTTGCATTCCGAGTTGGAGGAGGTGTGGACTAATGGTCCTGCTTCACATGGGTACCCTCATGTCCTTGTTTATCGGCTGGTGAAGACGAAGTCTTTCTATGCTTTATTTGAAGATTTCCACTTATGCTCGCCAACGTTGGGTACGTCGAGGCTCTAGCTGAGCTGCGAAGATTAAACCCTAATGTGAAGTCCCAGAACTTGCCTAAACTGGCTAAGTCTGAGAAGGTTCTAGAGCAGCAGAAGGCTATCTTTAACAAAGGGTTAATCTGCATCATTTCTGATAGCGGTCACCCTTTTGCCATGCTATCCTACCTCGCCAATCTTCCTTGTTTGCCTTTTGTGGTTGAACTAAAGAAGTGTGAGGTTGATTGTTTTGAGGATCTTTCCTTTGGTTCCCAGCCTTCTGAGCCTCCTATTAATTCTTATTCTAACATTGATGCAGAAGTCAATGCCAATTCTGACGCCAATACAAGACTGAGTTCTCCACTCAGGATGCGATAAGGAGGATTCCGCTACCCTTGTCCACAGTTCGCCTGTTTCCCCCTCTAAATTTAGTGGATCTTAGTACCATTGATTTTTATTTGTAATTGATAATAATATTTTGATGTATGTCTGTACTGTTTGTATTATTATAGGTATTAATTTTGAATCGTGCTTATAATTTTGCGAGTTCTCATAGTATTTATTCATATGCAGGGTTTTAATATTTTGGTTAACTGTAATTTTTGAAACATCTCGACTATTTGGGATCTAATGTTCATTTTTATGATCGTCCTGGGTGTATGTCATCTCCTTCATTTTGTCCTATTAAGCTGGGCGAAACTAGTCAGTCTTTGTCCAAGGAATACTTTGAGATTATTTCTGCTAATTGTTTTTCCCATCTATAATCTATTCCATTATGCCTTGGATGGAAACATCCTTCCTTCTCATCATCTCCAACTCCTTCTGTGGCATGCCTTTGTAGCAAGTTTGTACCTGAGGGTTAAAATATTGAATCTTTGGACAAGAATATAGTTTGTAGCTTAGTTGATCTTGAATCTTTTGGTGTGTATATACGTTCGTGTCACCTTCTTCCCCGTGTTTATGATTGGACGGTATGTTTGGGTAATCACTTGAAGTATATGTTACTTGGTATCCATGATCTTGAATTTGGATGGCCGAAGACTTTAAAGGATACTCAAGATTCCGTTCCCAAACCGAAAGAGTTTTGTGCTGAACAAAACAGCCTTATTCAGTGCCAACAAATGAGCATGGTTAGAATGCTTCATCAGCAGGAGGACGCTAAAATTTTTGCTTCAAGCATGGCTAGCAAAGCTCATTAAAGGAATATGATCATTGATAAGCAGTGTTCTCGCATTGACGGTCTATTGGAGCTTTTGAAAAAAAAATAGAGTGAGTGTGATCATTTATCTTCTTCTTCAGCCTGGTGGAAGAGTAGATTTGACGAACAATTTTCCATAAACCATAAACACTCAGCTTCGCAATGAGAATGAAGATCTTCGTGCTGAGTGTAATCGTCTTAACTCACGTGTACATCAACTTGAGCAACACATGTACATCAACTTGAGCAACTTTGCGTTGATTATAAGGATAAGCTCCAGGTCTTTCCCTCATCATCTCATGGTCCTGCTGGTCGTGGGGACCTAACAATGAGTATTGTCAGGCAGAGAATTAATCTGTCTAAAACTGTTAGGTCTCATATTCGCCAATTAAAAGACGGAGTGAGGAATTTTATGGAAACTAATAAGAGTTATCAGGATACTTTTGATGTTATGAGCGTGCAGCTTGATCATAAGGAATTTGCCCCTATAACTGATTTCAGGGCGTATTACACAAATATCTTGATCATATGGAGCGAATAGGTGTAACGCATCATCCCGCCTACTTATACATGAAATGCCATTATGACCATAGGTTAGAAGACGAGCGCGAGGCTGAGCGGGCTCATTGTGAGGTTGAGCAGTCTTGTCGCAAAGTTAGCAACCTCGTCGCTGTGGCGGTTATTCATTCTCTGGATCAACTCGCACATCCAAGCGCCAATAGATTTCTTTTTCTTTTTTTATCTGATGTACCCATTTGTTTTTCAGAATGTTCAAAGTAGTACTTTATACAGACTTGTATTTCATAATTTAGTTATTTTGCTATCTACTAACACAGAGTATTGTGCTTTTTGTATTACCTCATGTTTATTTGCTTACGTATCCAAGAGATATGTTACTTTCATGCTTTATTTTTTGAACCTTCATGATGAGAGGCTGTATAGTTAGTTTTTAGTGCTGATATTGCTGGCGTGTTTGACTATTGCAAGATATATAGCTTGAAAATTTTAGGGTCTATATTGTGCAAACTTGCAAGATCTATTGCTTTCTCTTCTCGCGTTTGTGGGCATATCGTCCTTTTTGCAAGGTCCATAGCTTGTTTAGTTGAGTTTACGAAGTTCCAAGATCTATATCTTGGGCACTCGTGAACTTTTATTGTGCAAACTGCAAGATCTATGGCTTGCGTTGTTGTTTTTGTAGGCATGTTTACCTTCGTGCAAGATCTATATATAGCTTGCAAAAGTAAGATTGCGACGTTACAAACTCTAGAGCTTGCAAGGTCAGAAGGTTGTAAGTTATTTCCTAGCAATTGGTCAGACTCGATTGTTTGCGATATTTCTTAGTTGGCTATTAATTACAAATCGCAACTAAAGGACATGAAAAATATGTTACCCCCAAAGATGCTTTTTGATATTTATCAAGTACGACTGCGATAATATTGCCTTCAAAAGAAAACAAGAACATGAACATCACCAATGATTATTTAATGGCTCCTGTACAATCTTGATACTTCATATCTTCCACCTTTAATCTAGACATAGAATGTTCTTAAGTTGATCACATGCCAAGTGTTTGGGATGTTGCTTCTATCCAATCTCTCTAGCTCATAGTTGTTCAATTGGTGCTTTCACTAACTTGTATTGGCCTTCCCATTTCGGGCTTAGATTTCCTTTTTCCTCTGCCAAACTTTCTTCGTTTTTTTGTAACACAAGATTTCCAATTGGGAATTGCATATCTTTGACCTTCTGGTTGTTTACCTTGGTTATCTTCTCCTTATACTACGCCTCTGTGATCGTTACTCATTGTCTCTTTTCTTCAAGTTCATCTAGGTCCAACCTTATCATTTTAGGATTATCATCCTCCTTGTATTCTTGTACTCGAATGATCGAGTTCCCGATTTCCATCGACACTACAACCTCATGACCATAGTGTTGACTATATGGCGTTTCTCCTATTGGTTGTCAAATCATTGTTCTATATGACCAAGGGTATTGGGTATTTTGTCCACCCAACCAATTTGCTTCCCTTCCAATCTTTTTTTATACCCTGAACTTTAGTCATGTTGGTGACTTTCACATGTCCATTAGCTTGAGGGTGAGCTATAGAAGTGAACTTCTGTGTAATCCCTAACTTTGAGCACCATTCAGTAAAGATTCCGCTAGTGAATTGTGTGTCATTGTCTTGCGTGCCATAGTTTGTGGCACCCCGGAGTGACAAACTATGTTCTGCCAGGTGAACTTTAAAAATCTTGCATTTCCCGTACTCTTTGGAAAAGGTCCAACTAGATCAATTCCCCACTTATCAAATGGCCAAACTCCATATATTCCTATTAGAATAATATGTGGTTTGTGTGATTTTGGAGAGTTGATCTGGAAACTTTTACATTTGAGCACGAAGTTGTACGCATCGCTGAATATGCTCGGCCAATAGTATCATGCTCGAATTATCTTCTTTGCAATCGTTCTAGAACCTTGATGTGTTCCACACAATCCTTCATGCATTTCCCTTAGGACTCCCCCTGCTTGTGATAGACCTATACACTTTATCCATGGAGTCAAGAAACATTTTTTGTATAAGGTTCTTTCTTCGTAAGTGTAGTTGTGAGATCAAAAAACTCCAATTTTCTGGCTTGTATCTTGTCCTCTGGCAACTTCCCTCTTGCAAAGTATTCTATCAGTGGTGTCATCCAGCTTACTTCTTCAGTCTGTACTATTGACACATTTGTGGTTACCGTGCTTTTGACTGGGATGACTTACACCTTAACATCCGTGTGGCCTAAAAATGAATCAAATACAGCTGTCGCTAGCTTGCTCAAGGTTTATGCTTTTGTGTTCTCACCCATTGACGAAATTTTCCAAAATACTTTACCGACTGCTCTTCTCGCACTTCATAGTCCCCCCGCACTTGCTGAACCACTATCTGTGAATCACTAAAGGCCTTGATACTTTTGGCCTTCATTTTGATTGTAAGATTTAAGCCACATATTAAATCCTCGTATTCAACTTCATTATTGGTGAGCAGAAAGTCGAATCGAATATTTATGCTCCCCCCCCCTCTCTGGATTGACTAGAAGAAATCATGTGCAGCATCCTTCTTTTCTTGATGCTCCATCGACGAATAGATTCCATGACATATCATCCCACTTGGATTTTGCCTTATCAATCCCAAGAATGTGTAGCGCCTTCATATCTTACGCATCTACACTTGTCATTTGTGCAATCAAATCCGCCAAGGCTCGTACTTTGATTGCAGTTCATGGCTGAAACTGGATCTCATACTGTCCCAATTCGAGAACCCATTTGGTCATTCTTCCCGATGATTCAGGCTTACTTAAGATATTCTTAATTGGGAAATCAACATAGACGATGATCTCGTGACTGTGAAAATAGGTTCGCAGCCTTCTTGTTGAATATACCAAAGCTAAAGTCAGCTTTTCAACTGGCAAGTATGCCCTTTGCGTAGTTTGTAGTATTCCACTAATGTAGTACACTGGTACTTTTTTCTGCCTTCTTTACACGCCAAAACTAAGCTTAATGCATTTGTTGAAACTGCTAAGTACAGATATAGGGTTTCTCCAGAGAGTGGTGATTTTAGTGTTGGTTGTGCTTGAAGATGTTCCTTCAAAGACTCATACGCTCTCTGACTTTCGCTAGTCCGGCTAAAAATTTTGGCCATCTTTAAGATTTCAAAAAGTGGAAAGTTTTTCTCTGTTGCTTTTGAAACAAATTGACTAAGCGATGCTAAGGATTCCTTTAATATTTTCACTTCCTTAACTGTTCGTGGCTGAGGAAGGTTAACTATGACTTGTATCTTCTCTGGATTAGCTTCAATCCCCTTATAGAACACTTTGTATCCTAACAACTTGCCTGCACCTACTCCAATTATGCATTTCTTGGGATTAAGCTTCATGCCAATTGCACTTAGTGTATCTAATGTTTTCGTCAAATCTTGTGCAAAGTTGCATATCCTTTTGCTTTTAATCACCATGTCATCAACATATGCCTCCACATTTCACCCTATTTGATTACGAAATGCACTTTTGACTACTCTTTGTTATGTTGCTCCCACATTCTTTAATCCAAAAGGCATCTTTAGATAGAAAAATATTCCGAAGCTTTTATGAAGGTCATTTTTTCTGCATCTTCTATGTTCATCGATATTTGGTGATACCCCTTGTACGTATCCAAGAAGGCTAGCACCTCGTATCCTAAAAATGCTTCGACTAACTGATCAATTTTAGGCAAATGGTTACAGCCCTTTGGGCATGCCTTATTTAGATCAGTGAAGTCTATGCACATTCTCCAACCCGCGTCTGCCTTCTTCACCATTACTAGATTTTCTAACCATTTGGGATAGATCACTTCCTTAAATAATACTTTCTAGAGTAATGTTGTCACTTCCTCTTCGATGGCCTTCTGTCTTTCACTAGCAAAACTTCGTTGCTTTTGCTTGATTGGTTTGACTTAGTCGCTGATATTTAAGGAATGAGTAGAAATTGTTGGATCAACTCCTCCCATGTTATGTACGCTTCATGCGAATGTATCTTTGTGACTTTGTAGGATTTGTATGACCTTCTCTTCCTCAAGTTTTGGAAGGTGTTTTCCAGTTTTGACACATCTAGAGGAGTCTTCGTCATCGAGAATTACTACTTCGGTTTCTTCTCCCAAATCTACTGGAGAATGTGATTGTTTGATCAAGTTGGTATCCGAAATGGTGTTAACCATTTTTGTTTGGTCCACACTTTTTCCTTCTTTCATTGCAATAACCATACATTGTCTGGCTGTTTGTTGGTTCCCTCTTATCACTGTTATTCTTACTGGAGTTGGGAACTTCATTACGAATGGTATGGAGACCATATTGCCTTTGATGTATTCATCCAAGACCTACCGATGATAACGTTAAATGTACTTGGTGCACCTATCACCACAAAATCACACATGATAGTGCAATTTCTATCATTTTTGCCTATTGTAACGGGAAGTTGTATGTTTCCCAAGGGTTTTTCCGATCTTCCTGTGAATCCTACGAGAGAGGATGTGGACTTCTTTAAGTCAGTTTGCTTGAATCCTAACTTGTCGAAGCAATCCACAAATAAAATTTTGACTGCGCTGCCTTCATCCACAGACACCCTATGAACCGTTGCATTTCCAATCTTAGCGATGATGACCATTGAGTCATTATGAGGTAGAGAATTGGGAACTGCATCCTCTTTGCTAAATGTGATTGTTTCATCCAAGTGAAGTCTTTTATCAGCAGGCTCTTGTGGTGGTAGATACCTAGCTTTGGCTTTCCAATTGTTATTTGATAAGGACTCTGTTGTTCCATGTATTGATAGAATTACTATTTCTGGAGCCTCGCTCGCAATCTCTTCTTCATAGTCTACCAATGCTGTCATTTTCTGGCTCTTGCCTTGTGTGTTGGGTAAGGCGGGGTTCTTAGCTGTAGAGTTTCTCGCTTTATTAGCTTCATTGTATCAATTTCCCCCCTTCTTTCTCCTGTACCGGCTCAAACGATCATTCCTCAGATTATCTTCTATTTGTCTTCTCAAATCCCCTTAATACTCAATGTCATGGCCATGGTCCTTGTGAAATGCTTAATAATATTCTCTAGATCTTTTATCTGGAGGTGCTATCATTGGTTCAGGTTCGCAGAATAACTCTTTGTTCACGATTTCGTTAGAGGTGTCTCTTCAAACGGCGTTATCTGCATTCCTGAATCTCTTCCTTTGAAAGGGGTATTTCCCTTCCCTTTCTTTATGAAGCTTCTTTGTGCATCCTCCGTTATTCTTTTCTCGCCTCATTCCCGCTCTATCCTTCGATTATTCGCCTCTTCAGTTTGCATTGTTCGATCATTTTTTGTAAGTCTCATGGGTTTTCGGGCATGTTTTTTTGTAAGTTCCTTATAAAAATCTCTTGATCACATATGCCCCCTGTAAATGCACCCAACGAGGACTGAAATAGCAGGTCTCGTATCTGCAAACTTTCAGTGAAGAACCTATTATGATATTCCTCGAGAATTTCATCACTTCGGTGGCCTATGTTGTTTAGCTTTGCTATTGTTTTTATGAACTCATGATTCTGGTAGAAGCGTACCAAAAATGAACCTGACAACTGTGCCCAAGATTTAACGCTTCCACTCCGTAAGTTTTCGTACCATGTGATTGCTGTGTCCGAAAAGAAGATAAGGAAAGATTTGCACACAAACTCTATATCCGCATCGTGAAATATCATGCTATTGCGATAGGAATGCAATAATTCCTTTGGGTCCGTGGTTCCGTCATAGATTATAACATGAAAAGGTAACTTGAAGTTCTTTGGCTTCTTAAAATCACGAAGATGTGGTGCCAACGGTAACTTATCTGCATCATCGTCTGCCACAATTTCCCTTAACTCATCCTCATACTTAAACCTCTCCTGCACTTGACTTTGTTTTTTTATTGTCTTCGTGGATTTCAGCTTTAGAGTGGTTAAAAACTGATTGTACAGACTTTCCATGTTTGCCTCCAAAAATGATTAGGAGATTCTGCTTCCTCCTCATCATACTTTGTGTCTTCCTTATTGTGTTCCCTTTTCTATACTAGGGACAAACACCTGATCTTGGCTAGGATGCATGATTTTGTTGCGTCCCGTTGTTTGATGTGGTAATGATGTGGTAATCCAGTCAAGTAAAACCCTCGTTGTTCACCTTGAAGTATTCTCTCCTGCAAAACAGATCCCGGAAGTGATTCCGAGAAAAATACTCCAACGATCAAATCAGTCTTTTCCATAAAGAACTTGAATTACTCAATTCAGTTTCACTTACCTTATTCAGTGCTAATCTCCTTGTATTTATAGATGTCTACCATCGTGGTTCCGTATTGTTAGCGTCTGAGATTGTGGGTTACATCATGACTCCGCCTTTATCGGTTTGTAGTTAAACCTTTGAACGTGATTCTGCGTTTATCGGTTCGTGGCCAAGTCTTTCAGACAAGGCTCCACCTTTCTCGGTTCGTTAGTGATGTGGACATTGGGCATCATGGTCGAGTATCGGGCTGGGCCTAAAGACTCTCAACCTCCGGATTATGGGTTAGGTATATACCACTTACTTATATATCAATAAAATCATATGGATAAATTTAGTCAATTTTTACTAAATGAATAAAGCAATTGTAAAGGAATATATTAACATAAATATAAATAATTAATTTGTATAAAAATATTATCAATTATAAATAATATATTAATACAAATATGAAATATACATTTACAATTAATCAATAACTATATAAAAATGTTTTAGGACGCAAATGGCTAAATTAAAACCATAGAGGCAGTCTACATCATTTGAATTTATCTACTCTGTCTCATTTCAATCTGCAATTTAACTATTTATTTAATCAAAATTCTTAACTTTAACCATAAAATTGAATTAGTATACAAGTATAAACACTATTGTGTGATGCCTTGTTAGATTCGTTATACTATACATTTTCAAAATATCAACTTTTCACAAATTTTAATTATTCATAATAATATATATATATATATAAAGGGTCAAACATTTTTTCAAGTCAACTGTCAAAAGTTAAAGTGTGCAGGTTGAAATAGTACGGATGGAGTAATGGGCAAAAACATCCAATACTCATAAAAACAAGGCTTGATGTACTATCTATGTTTGCTAAACGAGAAATTATCCAAAATGATACCCAATTTTAATTGAAATTTATAGTTTTGTACTTAAATTTTGAATTTGTACTATAAAAGTATCCGTTTTTTCATTTATGTCTCAAAGGGGTACGTTTAAGAAAAAATGGGTACCAATTTGGATCAAAATTGTTCCATAATGGTACCCACTTTTAGCTAAAAGGTACCTTTTTCGGGATATTTATGAAAATATGAGTATCTTTTAAGCAAAATTCTAAAAATATGGTACCAAACTGTGAATTTCACTTAAAAGTGGATACTAATGTACATTTTCTCTTTGCTAAACACAAAAACAAAACCCCAATTATGTTCTTGTATTTTAAGACCAACTTTTGATTTTCTCCTAAATCCTTATTCTACTTCTATTATAATCATTCCCTCTGTTTCTCTATTTGTGCTACCCTTACTTTATTGGAATTTTTTTTAAATGTTACTCTTTTCATTTTTGGCAAGATTCATTCAAATTCATCCACCCATTCTACTTTTTTTACTTTCTACATGCAATTGCATCCACTCATTTTTGTTAAAATTGAGGGAGTAACTTAAAAAGACGATATTTAGCCCACCAAAAACATGAACCATTGATCAAATTCAAAATCATAAATAAGATATGAGTAGAGTTGTCAATATTTTACCCAAGCCGAGAATCCGATTCGTACCGACATAACTGAATCAACTCGAAATTCGATATGATCCAAGAAATATTGACACGAACCCGATCTAACACGATCGCACTTAATCCAAAATTCAATTTTGACCCGAGAAATATTGACCTGTACCCGAAACCTGACATGACCGAATTTAACCCAAAACGCGAATATGATCCGATAATTTGGATCTAAGCCCGACCTAAACACGAACCTGGGATCAACCCGATCCAATCCGAACCCAATCCAAGCCGAACTCGATCCAACCCTAACCCGATTCAACCCGAACATAATACCTGATAAATCAACTATATAACCTTACGTGTAATCAACCCAAAACAGATGTAGTTATAAAAAGTCAATTAACATCTAATATGGAGCCAAGTCAACTTGGTTATGAGTCAAACTAATAAATTCTTTAGACATACTTTTTAGAATAAAGTGGGATTTTTATATATTACGAGTTTACAGTTATAATTAATAGTACGTAAAGTCAACTCATAACAAATCTGAATATGTAAGATTAAGTTAAAATATGCACGACTAAATTTATAAATCTAATGAATAATAGTCAAATAAAGAGATATGTATAATTAAAATTATGATTTTGAATTAGAAATTATAGAGAGTCGACTAAATATTAATTTCAAAAATCAGTTTGAAAAGTACTGTAAAAATAATATTTAATAAATTATCACAAATTCTTACTAAAGATCGAGTAACTGTTAGATGTTGGTATTTTATAATTAGTTAGACTAATAAGCATATTTACTATTTAATTTTATTTAGTGAGATATATATGTAATTATGATAACATTTAAAATGAACTCAACATGTAAATAATTTGAATAAAATATTATAAAAATAATCATTTTTATTGTATTTAATATGTAACGATTTTTAACTGAACTAATTATTTCACTTCATTACTCATATAGTTTTCCTTAGCTGACTAAACTTCAAAATTGTAAATAAAATTCTTTATTTTAATTTTAAATGTGAAACACAAAAAGTAGATAAAAGTAATCCTAATTTTTAAATTAATAATACCGAGTAACGCGCGGTGGGACTCCACTAATTTTTTGTTTAAAAAATTAGAATTTAATAACACAAAAATGCACTAAAGTTTTTTTAAAAGTGAATTGAATTCAATGAATACTCAACATTGCTATTCAACTAAGAGAGTAGGCACAAAAGCGCCTCTAACATATATGTGAAAAATTACGCTATGGCCCAAAAAACGTTACGACGTTATCCTTCTCTCAAAAATACACAATTTTTGTTATTCTTGCATAAATATAGAAATAGAAAACAAATAATTTTTTGGTGAAATGTTGGAAAACGCTAGTATATGTTCTAGAATAAGTTAAAGTTGATTACTTAGAAGAAAGAAAGAGAAATCGAAAAGGATTACAGATATGTTCTTGTGCCCAATTGATAAATATTTCACTGAGGACATGAAAAATACAATGGGGGTGTATAGGGTATCATCACATTCGAGCGAATTTCAATTTGGAGTTACGAGTAATTTTTTTGTTTTTTGCACTTAGCTCCCTTCAAGAAAGTTGGAATTGTCGAATCACGAAATTGGCTATACCAAAATGCAATTCAATAATGTACGATTGCGACTTTGCGGTTTGGGCATGGATGGGTGAACATAAGAGCCTTGGAAGTCAACATTGAATACTTCTACAGACTCTTGAAAAATTACAATGTGGGCCAAAATTGTGTTACCCCATTATCTGTTGATCCAAAATACATTATTTTTGTTATTCTCGCCTAAATATAGAAATATTAAATAAATGAATTTTTTTGGTGAAATGTTGGAAAGTGTTAATACATGTTCCAGAGTAATTTAAAGTTGATAACTTCGAAATAAGAAAACCAGATCAAATATGATTATGGATATGTTCTTATACTCGATTGTTGATAAATATTCTACTACGTACTTGGAAAATACAATGGGGGTGTATAAGGTAGCATTACTTTTGAGCGGATTTCAATTTGGAGTTACGAGTAAAGTTTTTTTACTTTTTGCACTTAGTTCCTTCCAAGAAAATTGGAGTGTCAAATCACAAAACTGACTACACCAAAATGAAATTCAATAATATATGATTGCGACTTTTAAATTTGGGCATGTATGGGCGAATAGAAAGGTCTCGAAAGGCAACATTGATTACTTCTGCGCAGTTTTTGAAAATTACAATGTGGCCAAAAATTGTATTATCCCATTATCAATTGCTCCAAAATACATGATTTTTGTTATTATTGCCAAAAATATTAAATATTAAATAAATAAATTTTTGGTGAAATGTTGGAAAGCGGTAGTAGATGTTATGGAGTAACTCATACTATAAACCCATTTTCAAAACCTTTTTTCATATTCTACCTTGGAAATTTTGGAAATTTTCTATGTATCGAGCACTAGTATTCGTTAACATATCGGTGCCTATACAATTATAACGCATCTGAGTGGGGCTGCTTCAAAGTATTTTTTAAAATTTTAAATTAAATGCAATTCTATCAACGGTATAGGTGCTAAATATTTTTGCTACCACAATTTTAACTACAAAAATGACTATTCCAGTTATAGACACCGGTATTAGCACCGATATATGTCATTCAACCAAAATCGGTGCTGAAAAAATTTTAATTCGGACATTTTTCTCGATATGCACCAGTATCTAACACCGGTATTCAGTGAATCGGTGTTGGATTTATTCATAGGCACCACCAGTATTTTGTTTTATTTACAAGATTACCGGTGCCTATAAATTTCCTAACACCAATATTGCTCTCCTATATACCTGTTTTTCAATAATGTATAACTAAAGTACAAGTTACAACGAAACAAAACCTGATAACAGTGCAGTTGTAACAATAATATTATTGAAACATAACCTAAACCAACCCAATTTTAATCGGGTAGAAAAAAATAACTCGATCTAAAATAGACCAACCCGAAATATATATGAATCCAATATGAAACATTATAAAAAATAAATGACATGATCAGACACGAACAAAACTTCAGTATAAAAAATGATACGACAGTAACCCGATCCGATCCAACTCGACAATATACTGACCCGACCCGACCAGACCAGATCTAACCCTAGTATAAAAATTACACGACAGTAACCCGACCCGATATTAACTCGATCCGACACGACCCGACCTTAACCGAGGAAAAAATTAACACATTTTCAACCCGACCGGACAGTAACCCGACACAAAAAATGAAATCAACATATTTTATCCCGTTTCAACGCGACACGTTTCCGACCTGCTCGACACGATAACCCGAATTGGCAACTCCACATACGAGTTTTAGATTCAAGAATAAGCAAATAATTTTGTTACCTTCTTATTGAGATTGAGATTGAGATTGAGATCGAAATCGTAGAGAAAAGAGTGGGGATTTATGAGTTGAATCTTGGTTTGACTTCAGTGATCAGCTGTTGCTTCAGATAAAGGTGGCGGCGAATTGGCATTTGGTGAATATTATTAATTGGAATCTACTCAGGGCGCCAAAATGCTACATTCAGTTGGCCCTAATCTAGCGTACAACCTGTTCGACGAAATGTCCAACAGAAACTGAGAGGTTCAGTTCGAAAGTCTTGAGATGGATTTGGATGATTGCGTTTTAGATGGCAATGCCGATGCTG
>JAULKM010165426.1:0-16092 GCA_032355605.1 Rubia tinctorum | reverse complement strand
TTATTAGGCTACTGATTTATACATGCATTAAAGATGTATAATTTGTGAATTATAGTGACTTTTTATGTTAAATATTATATATGCATTTAATTGGGTAATTTTGGGTATTTATTGGGTATTTGTTGAGTTCCCATTAAGTTAACATAATTTGGGACTCATTGGGATCAAAATTTCCCATTAAATATAATCATTCGCATCCCGCTCAATCCCAAAAGCTTAGTGGATATTTAATACCCGATCCCATTAACTACCTATTTATTAATTTCCCATCTCATTTCTTCCCAATTCCGCCCAATTGACACCCCTAACTATATTCTCCAAAAATCTATTTGTAATAATTTTAAAGGGATTTATCTATAATATGTTTACAGAAATCTATCTTTAATAATTTTACAGGGATTTATCTCTAATAATTTTACAGGGAAATATCGCCAATATTTTTTCAGGGATTTTTTAATCCAATTTCCCCCCATCATTTTTCTGTCATCTGCAATCTGTAAAAAAATAAAAAAAAATAGAAAAATATTTTTAAAATACAAAAAATTAATATAATCATCGAACTCAAAATTATAAGCATCAACAAAAAATATCAGAACATCAACGAAAAATATAAAAAAAACATAAACTAAATATTTAAAAATAATTTAAATTGCAAAAAAATATTTAAAATCAAATTGAAAAAATTGAAAAAAACGTCGATTACAACTAACAAAACATCAACAAAATAATATAAAAATATCAACAAATATTTAATTATTAATTATTCAACAAAAATCAACTAACATCAACAAAAAACTAAAAATATCAATTCTTATCACCTAAACTTCACCCAGAAAATGAAAAACATCAACATAAATTTATTTTTGCAAAATATAAAACCTATGTCACCCAAAACTACAAACATTAATTCGTATCACATAAAACTCACCGAAAAAATGAAAAATATCAACATAAGTGAAAAAAGAGAAGCAAAAAATATCAACCCATATAACCCAAAAAAACTACAAAAAAATTGATTCATATCAACTAAAACTCATCCAGAAAATGAAAACCATCAACATGAAAAAAAAACATCAACAAAAAATATGGTAGCACAAGAGTATAAATTATTCACTAAAAAAATCATAAAACGTCAACAAATTTTTTTATAAAAAACTACAAATATCAACTCATATCACCAAAAAGCTACAAACATCAACTCCTAATACTTGAACCTCATTCAAAAAATGAAAAATATCAGCATCAGAAAAATAACACTACAAACATCAACTCCTATTACCAAAACCTCAGTCGAAAAATGAAAAACACCAATATGGGAAAATTAAAAAACTGCAAATATCAATATGTATCAACCAAAAAAGGACAAAACATCAACTCATATCAATTAAACTTCACACGAATATTGAAAAACATCAACATAAGAGAAAAAACTCAAACATCAGCAAAAAAGTTACAGTACCTCAAGAATAAAAATTCTTCAAAAGAAGAATCTGATGGGATTTGAACCCAGGTCAATAACCTCAAAGCACAAATCAATAACCACTACAACAAAGACTCTTATTGAACACACACTCAGTCAAATAATATTAAAGCTCAGCATATACATCAAAAATATAAAATCTTCACAATAAAGGTCATACAGAGATTCGAACTCAAGACCTTAATCTTAAGAGCAAGAGTGCTAACCACTGGACCAAACAACCTTTGTTGATAAGAAACTCAATCAAATAACTATTAAACCTTAGCATGTATCTCAAGAACATAAAATATTCAAAATAAAACCTCAAGTAAGAAGTTTTAAATTCCACACCTCAAGCAACAACATTCAAAGTCTTAACCACTGAACCAAAGAATATTTAGTGCCAATAGACTCAGCCAAGAAACATAAAACCTCAGTTTATATCTACGAAAAAAGACAATTAAACCTCACAACCGTCGTCTACGTCATCGTACGCCGCTCAGATCGCACGTGAACCACATGTCTCCTCATCGACGTCGTTCAGGTGTATGCATCTCCAGTGCATCTGCTTCCTCCGCCATGACGTCTTCAACTTGCTTCCTCCGTCGGGCGCTTCCGCCGTCGACTCATCCAGGAGCCTCCGCAGTCGACTCTGCCAGACGTCTCCGGTCGCAGCTCCGCCGTCACTCCGATCGCAGTGCAGATCGCATCTTCGCCATCGCAGTGGAGCTCGTCGTCGGTTCCATCGCAGCGTCTCCGGGAACGTCACCATCTCAGTTAAGCTGTCAATGGAATTGAGAGGTTCGAATCGCAGAGGAATTGCAGCGGCGAAGGTAGGACACAACGTCACAGCGATCTAGACAAAGTCGATTTGATCTCGCTGGCGTCGCATTGATTTCGATGGAGGAAGAAGAATCGAGGCAGTTGTACGCGAGATTCCGGTGGAGGTGGCGGAATCCGGCGGTAACTGTCATTCGAAGGTAGTTTCCGGCAACGGTTACATGTTCCGATCAGAGAAGGAGGAAAATGGAAAATGAATATTCTGGTATTTTTGTGATATATATAGTATTTTGATAATTGCACAATAGATCCTAAGATTTATTAGCATACTTTAAAAAAAAAAACCCCTTCTAAATGAAATTTCTTATAATTGCATAATAAACCCTGCATAAAGTTTAGACTGCATAAAACAAGATTTTGTGTTCTTTTAGTACTCTGATCCATTTATATTTACATCATTTTTTGTTTATTCATTTGATAATAACACCTTCTATTTAGCAAAATTGATTTTTTCCCACTTGTTTAATTTGTTTTTACTCTCTCAATATTACATCTTCTATTTATTTTACACGAAAGGTACAAATCTATTAACTAGCTGGGTGTCAATTTGTAAAAATTAATGTGTAAATTGTTTTAAGACTATGTTTATTTGGTTTTATTTTCAACACACTTCAATATGAATGAATTTATTTAAATATCAATAAATTCAATTCAAAAGTGTTAGAATAATGAGCTTGATGATCATATAAGATTTTATTCTTGATGATCATATAAGTTTTGGTCCTAAACCTAAAACCCTAACTTTTTCTCTATTTTCAGCCGCCACCCCTCTCCTATTTTTTTCCGGCGACAGAACCCAATTCTGCCTCATTTCTGTCTCATATCCAAGTTTTTGGTGACCATATTTTGAAGCATTTTTTTATCTTGTTGTCCTCTTCTCCGGCCAGTGGTCCTCTTCTCCGTCCAAAATTCTGGCGACTCTCCAGAGCGTCCTGCTACTATCTCCGCCATATTTTCCATCGTCTTTCTCTAGTCCTGACTCAGCATCTCCGACTCATCATCCATTGGAACGTAAGATTCACACTCCAACAAGAAATCCACGCGCCTTCATCCACACACAAGTTCATCCACGCGCGCGTTTACTCCACGGGCTCGCAGTCTTCTTAGCCAGCGCCTTGCGTGCATTTGCTTCACGTGCCAACAACCTTGTCTTTGTCCAGCGCATTGTGCTCCATTTTATCTCACTTGACAGCCCTTGTCACTTTACCATTTTGCAGTATGGCTCTTTTTGGTGGTATCTCATAATTTAAGCATCATGGCTATCAGTGGATTGTAGATTCTTGCCCTACAAAACACATGACATCATCCCCTACTGTTGTTGATCATGTGAGACCTTATAATGGTTTTGTCTGCATCTATATTGGTAATGTTTCTCAACTCCCTATTACTTATGTTGGTGATTATCAGATTTTTAAATCCCCGTCTCTTTATGATGTGCTTATTGTGCCTGATATCACTTAAAATTCACTTTCGATTAGTAAATTAACCCTGGATTTAAATGTTGATGTCTGCTTTGATGATCGCTCATTTATTTCCAGTATAAAATCACCAGCAAAACTTTGGGTCACGGTCATAGTGAAAATTAGTCTTATATCTAAGACTATGGTGCATCTTCTTTGTTGTCTGCTGTGGAATCAAGTATTTCGCGTGCATATTTTGAAATTTGGCATGGTAGACTTGGTCACGTTCCGCATTCTGTTATTTTAGGTTTGCGAGCTTCTGTATCTTGATCTGTATCATCACTTTTGCTTAAACTCACCCTTTGTGATGAGTGTGAAAGGCTAAAGGGAAGCATTTGTCTTTTTATACAAATGATAAATGTGCTGCTAAGGTACTTGATCTAGTTCATTGTGATTTATGGGGTCCCTCTCCTATTTTATCTGATGATGGTTTTTTTATACTATGCTATTTTCCTTGATGATCATTCCCAACTCTCGTGGTTTTATCCTCTCCGTCAAAAATATTATTTTTGGGATGTTTATCGCCAGTTTGAGGATTTTGTGGAAAACCAATTCTCTTCCACCATTAAGGTGTTTCATAGTGATGGGGGGACTGAGTTCGTAAATGATTGCTTGCACTGTCACTTTCATACAAAGGGCATTCACCACCAGATTTCTTGTCTGTATACTCTTGAGCAGAACGATCGCGCTGAGCATAAGCACCACCACATTGCTGAGATGAGCCTGTCTATGTCATACCACTCTCATGTCCCTCTCTCTCACTGGACGCATACCTTTACTCCATCCGCTTACACCATAAATCGACTGCCCACTCCTGTTCTTGGTGCACGATCACAATATGAAGTCATTAATGGACGGGTTCCCATACACATGAACTTTCATGTATTTGGTTATCGTGTGTACCCTTATCTTCGTCCATATGCAGCTCATAAAATCGCTCCTCACAGTTTGCCCTGTGTGTTTCTTAGGTACAACTCCCAATACAAGAGATATCGATGTTTGGATCCTACGTCTGGAAAGATATATCACCAGACATGCTCGGTTTGAGGACACTTCCTTCCCTTATTCCGATGGTTCTACTTTAGTATCTTCGTTCTCTCTGGATGTCTCTACTTTTTTAGATCCCTTTGATGCATCAGTTGATATCCCCGCTTCTTCCACTGTGGCATCTTCTCATGCTCGACTTGTCACTTTGGTTTCTAGTCCTCCTGGATCATCGATGTTATCGTCCTCCATGATTATGGTACCATGTTCTGTCTGCTCAGCCGATTCAGACCATCCAGTGACAGCTCTGATGCATGCTGCTCCATCCATATCGCCATTGACCAGCTCACCTGGTTCGTCGATCAGCCCACCCAGTTGGCCGTCCACCTCATCGGCCCCTTTGTCGGCCGAAACTGCTCCTCCGATCTTTCCACCCCGGCATCGCACTCATCAGATGGCTACTAGGTCGGTCATTGATACTCTTCAGTGCATGGATTATTCATACATTGTCGCTCTTGGGCTTACTACAGCTCTACTTGCTCGGTTTGAGCCCATAGATTATCGCACTGCACTTCAGGATATGGCTTGGGTTTCTACCATAGATGACGAGATGGAAGCTCTTAGTGGCCAGTACACTTGGTATCTGGTGCCTCGACCTTCATACGCCAATATTGTTGGCTCCAAATGAGTTTATCGTCTGAAGTATCGACCATATGGAACTATTGAGCATCATAAAGCCAGGCTTGTGGCGCATGGTTTCTCACAAATTTTGGGTTCTAACTTTGACCACACTTTCAGTCCACTGGTCAAAGTATCCACAATTCGTACTGTTTTAGCTATTGCTACGATGCACTCTTAGCCTCTTCATCAACTGGATGTTAAGAATGCATTTCTTAATGGCGTCCTTGATGCTCCAGTTTATATGAAGCAACCTGTTGGATACAAGGACCCTGTTCATTTATATTATGTTTGTTGCTTGCGAAAGACCATTTATGGACTTAAGAAAGCTCCTCGGGCATGGTTCCAGCGCTTCAGCACTTATTTGACTCAGCTTGGTTTTCAGTGCATCTAAGTTGACACCCCACTGTTTGTTCTTTTGATAAGATCATCGTTACTCTATCTCCTGGTGCATGTGGACGACATTATTCTTACAAGGAACGACTCGACTCTCCTTCGATAGTTCATTGATCGGACACATCGAGAGTTTGCTATTAAGTATCTCGTCATTCTTCACTACTTTCTTAGCCTTAAAGTTTCACCTACTTCGTCAGGTTTACTTCTTGGTCAAGGAAAGTATCCTCCCAACATTGTGACTCGTGCATGGATATTTGACACTGCACCAGTCTCTACACCATTTGTGCCAGGTTCTAAGTCGCATAGTTCGACCAGTCCTCTATTAAGGAATCCAACTCAATATTGCTCACTGGTTGGGGCTCTTCAGTACTTGACCATCACTCGTCCAGGCTAGGCCTTCTCTGTCAACACGTTCAGCATCTTCAAGATCCCAGAGATGAATATTTTGCTACGGTTACATGGATTCTGCGCTATGTTTGAGGTACACTTTATTATGGTCTCACCTTTCGTTCTGCCAGCTCTCCCAAGGTGTTGGGGGTATTCTGAAGCTAACTGGGTTTGCTGTCTTTTGACTCGTCGATCCACTTATGGATATGCTGTTTTTCTTGGCAGGAAACTTATTTCATGGATTTCCAAGAAACAGCCCACTGTTTCTCAATCCAACATCGAGTTTGAGTACAAGGCTCTAGCCAACACCGCTTTAGAGATTGTTTCGATGACTCATTTGCTCAGTGTTCTTTGAGTTCCGTTGTTTGGCTCTCTGTTGCTGTTATGCGACAACAGTAGCGCTATTTTCTTGGCTAAAAAAACTAGTGGCTTACAAGCGGGCGAAGCACATCGACTATCACTTTGTTCAAGAGTTAGCGGCCTCCAGTAAGCTGCGAGTTGCTCACGTTCCTACCTCACTTCAGATTCTGGACATCTTCACCAAGGGTTCTCTCATCCGTTGTTCGAGTTCTTCAGGTCCAAGTTGTGCGTCAGCGAGCATCCAACGCTTCGCTTGAGAGGGGTGTTAGAATAAGTCAGGATGATGATTAGATAAGATTTTATTCTTGTTGACTAGGCTAGATTTATATTAAGACTAGTTTACTTTTGTACTCTATTTATTCTCTTCAGTGTTAATCATAATAATTACGGGAAAACATTCTTTCAAACAGCAGCTCAACCCATCACTAATAAACTCAACTCAGCACCAACAAACGTATTTTACCACTAATAAACACAATTAAACATCAATAAACTTGCCCAATACCAATAAGTCTAGCTCTGAATATTTTTTAAAACTAAAAAAAATTCTTGAGCACTTCGACGTCGTGGTTAAATGATAAGTCCAATATTAAAATATGCATACGAATCACATTCATCCTTAGAATTATTTTTCTTACCGTTTAAATTTAACTCGACACCAAATAAACCCAACTGAAATAAAAATATTAAAATACCTTCTCTAACTATTTTCACCCTCTTTTCTAATTCTTTTTTTTCCCATGCTCCTTGTTTTCTTTTCCTCCTCATTCCCCATCCTTCGCCCACACCTTGTGCCGAATTGAAGCTCCCAACAAAAACGCTACCCCAAATGCTCGAGCTGCGTTGGATTGACATCTCCAACGCTCTAAAATGGGTTGATTAATCGCAAATGTTGAAGAAAAGAAACACACCGGTACGTGTAGGGGTTATCTTTTTTATTAGGGGTTGGAGTTGGGATCTATGAGTTCATAAGGTTAATATTGCTAGTGTGGTTGCCGCCCGTGTTTTTTCCTTCCTAAACCTCCTATATATATTCTGACGTCTCAAAGTCCAGAGACGTCCATGTTTAAACCGCCATGCGTTAACCGTGCGCCATCTATGCATTCCAAACTTGAAAATGTCAATCTAACTCGTTTCCTCCACTAATAAATGCGTGATGCATGATGCGTGATTTAGAGTAATGAAAGTGAAGCATCACAGTAAATGATGTGACATTAATGAAAAAACTAATGTATCCATTGTTAGTTGTACATTTCAAGGAACGTGATTGTTGATTTGGTCTTTTTATTATTGCCATATTATTCACTATGATGTTTCACTATAAAATTTCACTGAGAGTATCATTACTCTATAAAATTTGAGAAAATTGATTAAAGAAAGTACTAATACTGAATTTTCATTTTGATGGGAGAAAATTTAAAATCCCTTCACATTTTCTTGATTACCAGAAGAAAAAGGTATTGATAGACCAGCTACTACATCTGGTCCTCTATTTGTGTCTCTCTTTTCTCTAACATTTTTTCAAAACATGTTTGACCATCGATAACTTTAGTTAAGTAAGATAATAGACTGAAATATTTTACTTTTCAAAAACTACACATTGCGGAGAATTTAAAGACATCGTGTGCATGATGTCCGTTATCATATACTTCCTCCGTTCGGCTAAGTTTTATACACTTTTTAGTCAGTTTTCTCACGTCACATTTGACCATAAATTTCATATAATATATAATTAGTAATATTATCATGTGAGATATCGTTGGATTCTTCGTAGCATATACATTTCAAATATTAAAATTTACATGATATTAACATATGTAACAAAAGTTATTAATGAGTCAAACATGTCTTGAAAAAATGGAGTAAAAAAGTGTGTCAAACACTAATGAACGAATGGAGTCCAATAAAAGTTCGTGTGTCACCTCACCCGCATGTCTCTGTGTGTTTGCTTCACGCAATCTTTTAATTTCATTTCTTTCTCTTTTTATCCTATTTGCCGTCGCTTTAAGGCCCCCCTCCCCAATAATAGTCATCCATTACTAATCTATGTTTGTGCCCTTCTTTAGAATTGCTCTCACACAGTATTCATACAAGCCTCAACATTCATATACTCCTTCCTCTTCCGATCCAAGTTAAACGACACATTTTACTATTTGATATTCAATATTAAATTATGACCGCATATTTAAATGAATATGTAAGCAAAAATACTATCGTATATTATATTGTTGGATTCGTCGTAATAAGTAGTTTCTAAATATCAACTTTTTATGTACTGTTATTATGCACTACTAAACATATTCACAGTCAAACATTATTGATAGACGTGAAAAGATTCCGTACAATTTAACCTGGGACGGAGGGAGTATTTGAATTGATTCATCCATCGTAAGACTAATGTGTCATCGAACCTCTCTCTGTATTCTCCACATAGCTTCATGTAATTCACTAATTAATTAAACTTGTTGACTGCAGCATATAAACTATTCATGAACTTTTCAAGTGAGGCCTTAAGAGAGAACGGAAGTATATACATTATTCATAAACTTTTCAAGTGAGGTCTTAAGAGTCAACAAGTTTGATTAAATAATGAATTGCAGCATGGAGCTACGTGGAGTATATAGAGAGAGGTTGGATAACACATAAATTAATAAATTCAAATATGCCAAGGATAAAATAGTTTACAGATTAATGGTTTGATTATCTATTTAATCTAGCTAGCTAGGCGTGCACGAGATCCCAAGACACAAGAAATACATTGAATTATAAATAATTGAAGTTGAAGCAATTATTAATTGATCAATCAGTTAATTAATCAGTGATTCAATTTGTCTAATATATAATAAAAAAATCTTCTAATAATTATTCTTCCACCTCATTTAATATTGCCTACTTAATTACTCTTTTTGGTCCGTCTCAAATAAAACTGCTTGTGTTGAAACAAAAGTTATCGATGACAAACATGTTATTAAAAAAGCTACCGTCAAAGGGAGGCGTATATAAGGGACCAGAGGGAGTATAAACAATCCACCACTTTGATTTGTGAGAACTGACCCACCACCAAAGATTAAGCACCAAGTTCAATTTTTCCTTAAACACAAAAACAAATCAACCCAATTAAAGACAGCAATTTTTCAAAAAAAAAAAATTAAAGACAGCAATTAAAAACCATAATAATAACCCTCTTTTCCACCTCCACAAATGGAAATCTCTCTCCTCCATTTCTCTCTCTAAATCTTTCCTCTTTCCCCATTCCCCTCTCCCCTCTATAAAACCAGCCCAAAGAAACCCTTCCATTCATCATCATTCACTCAAACAATAAAAAGAACTTCTAAACTTTAACAAAGAATAACAGAAAAAAGGAAAGATGGACTTTGCCGGTTTCCAAAACAGCAGCATCCAGTGCCCCGGAGGGCCTTGCGGCGCGTGCAAGTTCCTCCGCCGGAAGTGCGTGAGCGGGTGCATATTCGCGCCCTACTTCGACCCGGAGCAAGGCACCACTCATTTCGCGGCGGTGCACAAGGTGTTCGGAGCTAGCAACACCTCCAAGATGCTCCTCCGTGTTCCGGCGAACAAGCGGCTGGACGCCGTCGTCACGCTCTGCTACGAAGCGCTGGCGAGGATCCGGGACCCCGTCTACGGCTGCGTCGGCCACCTGTTCACTCTCCAGCAGCAGGTAATTTCATAAACACGCACTCACACACACTGGCTGGTTTCGTCGGGAGATGACGAGATATGATTCATATAGTCGGGTTTTAGATGTTGCAGTGTTGTAGTTTGTATTTGTTGAGAGTGGCCTTGCTGCCACATCCTCTGGGTTCAGCCCTTTTGTCGCTCAGATTCGTCCTTCAATAAAAAAAAAGAGAGTCTAAAACTTAGATTTTCTGCAATTTTGTAGGGTATTGAGGTTTTGTAAGATGATGCTTGGTTACGTTAGTTTTGTTGGTGTGGCGGTTGTGCTTTTAGCGGGACATGGCGAGATATGAATCATATAGTCGGGTTTTAGATATTGTGGTATTGTAGTTTATGTTTGTTGAAGTGCAAAAAATTACTCCTAACAAAATGAGATGTTTTGAGGTTAGATTTTCTGCGTTTTTTAAAGATGGTGTTTGTTCATGTTGGTTGAGTGGCTATTAGGTCTAAAGTTTGCTTGAAAGCTGAGATTATCAACCAGAATTTCGGGCGTATTTTTATTTCTTACCTTTTCCATGGCCTGAGTGCCCTTTGGAGAAATGAATTTTGACTTTCTTTTGGAATGTTAATAATAATTAGCGTTAACAACATTATAAATCTTGGCATGTGAATTAAATATTGTTGATGAAACTTGTATTGCTTTCTGGAGTTGGCAAAGTAAACTGTAATCTGCCGCTCGAGAAAATGTGTATTTTAGTGTCCTAACTTCCTAAGTTTTGACTTAACACCAATTTTTTCTTGAAAAACAATACACCATTTGGTGTACGTGCGGCCAAATTTTATGCATGTTTTCGAGGAGGAATCCGGCTTAGTTGGATTTCCATTAAGATTGAAGCTGATTTTGTACTAAGAAAGTACTCTCTCATTAATTGATCACTCATTCAAATGATTGATTTTACTGAGTCACAAATGCAGACCATTGAGTAAATAACAAGCAACAAAATTCTCTTTTATTTTGTTAAAGAAACATGTTTTTGATGTTGAAACATTCTAAAACCCATGTTGTAAACTACTCCCTCTGTTATTTATGTCACATTTACTATAAATTGATGTTTTATTTTATTGGTCACTCTTTTCATTTTTAGAAAAATTCTTTTAATTTCATCCGCTCATTCTACTTTTTACTTTCTACATTCATTTTCATCCATTCATTTTCTTCACCTAAATCCAACCACTTAAACCCATGATGTCATAAATAGAAACACAGAGGGAGTAGGTAAGTTTGCATTATTTGTATTTTTTTGACTCATGAGTCAAATTGGACTGAATTTTGGTGAGGAAAGTGCCCACTTTACATGTCATTTTATTTGGGACCGAGAAAGTATTATAGAAATTCCAACAATAAAAATAATTTTATTAATTTTATATGTGTAGGTGGTGAATCTGCAGGCAGAGCTAGCATGCGCTCAAGCCCGTCTCTCCACATTGCACCGATTGCCTCCACCACCACCGTCAACTCCATCAAGTCTCCACCCGTGTGGTTCCGACAACAACGTGTCCTTCCACCACTACCACCACCTCAATCAGCGCAACCCGTTAACATCGGCCGAGCTGGGGAGCTTTTGCAGCTCAGTGAATGACCAGGAGCTGGATGACAATGTGGATGATGACCTCCAAGCATTAGCCGAGGACTTTGTTTATAGGTACTTTCCGGCCGGGGCGGTCAAATTCAAGCCACCGACTTCGCCCTAAAAATTGCATGCATGCATGCATATGCATGATCTTTTGGTCATTTTGATGCGTTTAGTGGCGTGTAACTTCTTAACTCTAGGGTTCTTGAGGAACTAACTGCAGTAGTAATCTTTAGATGGTAAAAATCTCGTTTCAGAAAGGACTGAGTAATCAATGCATATCTTTTGTTGTTTATTTACTGTTTATCGTATGGGAGGATTGCATTTGCCTCCTCGAGTTTTCACAAATATGCTTATCATCCTTCGAATTTGGAAAGATACTCAACAATCCTCCTAACCCCTACATACTCAATTCATCCACACAATTATTTTTTCCATCCCACCTATATGTCAAAAGCAACAAACAAACAAGGCCCTCCTTGTACTAAGCTAAATTCAACGGAACTAAAATAAGCTATAATAGAATTAAACAAAGTGAAAAAGCATAGTAAACCTAAATCAATTTAGTTTCATCAAATCGAACTGAACCAAATTATAGTGCGATTAAGTTGGGAAAAAAATGCTCCCCATGCTTTCACACCAACATCAAGAGAGGTCCAACGAACTAGATGTTCAACCTGTGGTCTCCGGATGACGGGGCCCTGAGAGCGAGAGATTTTGTCTTTTGCTCCAAAGAACTAACTGCCTTCGCTTTTGGCATCCTTTGTGTAACTTTGGATTTTCAACCTTCGTGAAATTCCATGTTCTCATTCAAGTGAAGTTTTGATGACTTTCACTTTCAACCCGATTCACTGCCTATTAGCCATTCCAACATGAAGGAATGACTCGTGATTTTGTTTCTATTTTCAGTTACAAGTCTATGAGATGAAGGGAGTACTAAATTAAAGGATCAATTCTGAATTTCTCCATTGTTCAAGGATAGAAAGGTAATTTTACCGAGACAAGTAGGTAAATGTAATCTTGCACTAGCAGAGTGACTTGTTCCTTTTCTCTCAGAAAATTTCAACACATAAAAACAGGAAGGCATATTAGGCCTATTGCTTCAATCAGTTATCAACTTTGGCCTTTTTATTGCTTTGAATCTTCAGCAGGATTGATGTATCTCCAGATGAAACCCAAACTGCTTCCCATGATATTCATAACAGCTGACACAGCCGGAGGCACGCGATCATCGGTGAGGAAAACTGGGATGTAGTTAAAACCACTCCCAAGGAGGAATTCTGCATTCCAACCTGCAACGAGCAACGAGATCCATCAAAGGTCGAGTTTTTGCAGTCGAGTGCAGACTACCGTTGTAGTCTTACAAGATGCTCCGGGTTCAATCACATCATTTTCACAGGCTTATGAAGCGTTATGAGTGCATTTAAGACAAGAAGAAGGGATCGGTTGGAATTTGTAATCTCGATCATAGGAAAAGAAAAAAAAGAGTATCAAAAAGGGCTTACCTCGATTGATATGGCACGTCTTTGACGCTCACCAAATCCAGCAAAAGCCGCAATAAGGTAACTGCAAAAGATAGCAAACAACTGTTAATGCCACGAAAGAGTTTGTGGCACGAAGAAAAGCTTTTCCTCAACTACCTCATTATGCCATCCTACCAGCTAAATATGGTTCGGATGAATTAACTCCTAGCATAAAACCAACAAAAAAAGTTAACAGCATATTCCGTTTGAAGAATGAGGACAAACTTTCCCAACAAAAAATCCAGTGAAATGCAGCAGCAGTACAGAGAGCATTACAGTTCCCAATTCACTCGAAAGGATTGCTTGCGCACGAGTGAGAATCGGCAGATCAGAAGACAACATTGCACCAAGTGCTGAAGATTTGAGATAAATGATATTCTCTGAAAAGGCACTAAGAGTAAACACCAAGAATTACTACGTAAACATAAAATATCCCAAAAGAAAGCATAAGAAGAAGAAATCGAGGAAAAGTGGACGCAAGTAGTGATGTAGCTAGAACAGCAACCAACGGTGCAAATGGTGTAACTGCTTTCACAGCTTCGGGCCAAACACTCTGGAGAGAAGAACCGAGCAAGATTGGAGCAACGACCACCTGAAAATAATATTTTGAGATGACAACAATATTAGGTAGAATAAAGAAATTAAGTAAATAAACGAAAGTCACGGAGCTCAAGGCAAGACTATGCACCTGCAGAGTGCTGATGGCAAGTTTGAGAGCATCCACGGGAACGTAAGTTCCAGCTAAACTCTTGGTCAATAAGGGAGTAAGAATTACTGCTCCCAAAGTTGTACAGACCGTCATTACTATAGATGAAGGAACATCACCTTGAGCAAGTAAAGTCAAGTGAATAGAGACAACGGCCGTAGTCATTACATGCTTTGGTTATCATTGTCACAAAGAATACAATTCCCTGATCTTATAAATTGCCGGTAAACATTTCTATTAGAGGATGTTCTACTAGGGCAGAGTTCTCTGAAATGATTTTCGTGACTGGTTTTGTTTAAACAAACAGGCCAAATAAACAAGAATATATCATAAAATCTGTATTCACACCAACCAGAAACGAAAGCACTTCAAATAGTCTAGGCAATGAAACTCACCACATTGGAAGCAGTGCCCCCGGGGCAGCAAGAAAGCAATATTAAGCCAACTGAGATGGACGGTGGAAGCCTCAGTGCCTTGCTAATCATCCATCCAGCGGCTGGCATTACGGTGTACTGAGCAGCACAGCCGTAGAGTATCTGACATTGAAATAAACCAATAACAAATGCTAAGATATCATGCAACATAAAAATTCTGTATACTGAAAAACAAGCATTGACCAACTACAATCTAAATACACGACTGTTTAGGTCTGCCGCGGAGAAATTTTTAAACCACAATCTAATACCAAAAATTTTAAAAAAAAACAGCATCGAAAGAGCAAAATTAGCTATTCATTGACTGAATATTGACTTCAAAATGTCATCTAAAGCCTCAAGGATCTGCTCTTGATCAGTTCTACTTCTACATACCAGTAATTCGTCTCAGAACTGAATAACAAGAAGAAGAAGAAGAACTAAGCGCCTCGATTCCCATACGTGGGTTCGGCTTCATAGATCATTTCAGAACTGAAACCATATGAAATTAAATCCCTATTACTTTGAACTGAACTGGGATTAAAGTCCAATCGAACAAGGCCCAATGTATCAAATCACAATGCAAAAGGGGCAAGCAAAATCTGCAAGCAAAATCCATAAACAAAGCCAACAAATTCGAATTTCCAACAAATCAAGAGACTCACAGAAAGGGGCCCCTGCAAGAACAAGTTGATCAAATCTTTGAGCTCCAAAGGAAGCCCCATTGCGAGCATAATAAACCCAAGTCCCAAGCTATACGAACCGGGGCCTCTCTCCACAAACCAAGAAAAATTGGTCGGCCGTACGCATGCAACAACGCCGCCAACGGTCACATAGACGGGAAACAGGCTAGCCAGAGTCGAAACCGCATTCTCCCATCTGGGCTTCTCGGAATTTACACGCAAATGGTTATTTTTAGCTGAAACTTCAGCGATGCAGCTCGCAATGCGCGGGTAATTTCTCTTTGCGAAAGGGATTGGAGGCTTAAAGATTAAAACTTTGATGTGGGTTCGTGGGGCTGAAGCTAGCGGAGTAAAACAGAGAGAAATCGACATGGCCGTGTGTTTGGCGATGGGATCACTATTTTCTCATTCTTGGCGGTTGCTTATGAATATTCTTGACAAAAATATTAGTTAGCATAAATGAACTTATAAAATCTAAAAGTGCAAAACTAACTTTAGATTTCGTTGACCGAAATATCAATAGGAAAATTGGACAGAAATGAGTGAAATTACCATTATACCCTTGGGTAATAAATTAAAAATAAATAAAGAAAAAGACACAAATAGCCATGAATTCTCGTCCTCGTCTCTTACTTCACTGCCTAAACCCACCACTCTTCCTCTCCTCCCACCTAAGTCCACCACCTCTCATCTTGCCGACAAACACCACCACATCTCCTCTCCTCCCGCCTGAACCTGCCACCCTCTCCTCTCAGGAATGCCTCGCCGACTCTCCAGATCTGGACGAATCGCATTCCACCGCCACCGTAGCCCACCACCTCTCATCTCGCCGTTTAATGATTTTGTTCGTTTTTAAATTGAAGAATAATTGTGCTTTGTTTAGAACTCAGTCAACTCACTGGTTTTATTTTTTATGACTGGGTGTGGGATATACTAACT
>JAULKM010165425.1:13323-32506 GCA_032355605.1 Rubia tinctorum | reverse complement strand
CATGCATAATATTTTGATCGATATTGTTTGAGCTTAGAACCCCTAGGATCTCACCAATCTGAATGGTCCCTAGCCCCATTACAACCTTTGAGAAAGACCTTCCTGATTTGCATATTAACTTATCTGTGTTATAACTTGTGAATTATTTGAGTGACTGTCCTTCATATATTGAGAGTGATTGTGTGAAACTGTGAATAAATATTCATTGCTTGTCCGATTTTGACTAAATTTATGATTAGATTTCCTGATCTTGAATATTTTCATTTCAATTACTTTGAGGATTGATGATTTTCAGGTGTGTTGACGTGATCTTTTACTCCTTGGAAGTGGAAAATTTATCATTATAAGAGTAGAATCTAGAGTTTTTAAATGTTGAATTTTTGTCTGTTTTGTCGTGTGATTTTTGTTTCTATTTTCCATCTTCCTTTTCTTTTTATAGTGTCGTTTTAGAGAGAGTCTTATGAGGGAATGAGAACTTATGAACACTGTGGATTATTGATTGATCTAATTTTCTTCACTTCATACTTGAGGGCAAGTATGATTCAAGTGTGAATTTATTCTTTAGAATTTCAGAATTTTAAGCTTTGATTCCCTGAAGAATATACGGGGTAATAATTGTGTGTTTGTATTCATGATTTGGGGTACATTATATAAAAGGTACAAAGACCTATATAAAAAGGAAAAGTAATATAATCTAATTATAATTACAAGTGATATTCATATAATATTATAATTTTTAATAGCTTCCTATCAAAAGAAGGATTTTGTGGACTTATGAATTACAGTCCACTTACTCTTGACTAATATTTTCTTAAATCTTTTTTCCTTTCCTGTCTAGGTTCTAGATTTACCATCTAGTTTTACAGTCCGTCTCTTGAAAGACGATCTTTTCATAATCATGGAAAAACTAAGGTTTAAAGTGTAAATTAGAAGAAATTACGATAAAATTTTTGGGTTGCATGAACCGGGTTATAAAATTTATAACTATTACACGTTGCATAATAAAATTTAATATTGTGACAAAGACATTTTACCTTTTATTATTCTAATTAAACCCCGTCTTTCCATAAGCCTATGGAAAGACCGTGTTTCCCAAGAATTTGCCCTAGTTTTATCACGTAAATCTCAATATTTCTATTTCTGAATTTTAATCAATAGTGTGTTTATTTATTTTGTATACTTCCTGTTTACTTATCTGCCTTCTAATTAGCTAGTCAAATAGAGTTCTGGACCTCTTCGGTAAATCACACGATTAGCTCAAAATTTATATTCAAATTTCATTGGTATATATATATATATATTAAAATATTATATTTATGAATATAGTCAATTGAATTCATCATTTTAAAAGTTTTTAAATGTGTGATGTGTTTTTTTTATCACTGATAATTCAATTAATTTTGTTGTTAGAAAATATTAAGCAAAACTTGTACACTAATGATTCACGTGAGCACGTATTCTTAAATTATTTCATGAAACTAAAATTAGTGAAACAGAGAAGAAAATATAAAAGCAATATCTATTACCTCTTAAAGCGTCTTCCATAGTATGAACAGTAATGAACAGTAATGAACAGTACTTTTCATCTTTTTCACTGTTCATCAAACATTATTCACCTCTTGTTAAGGAAATAGAAATTCTTTTCTTGTACGAAAGGTTATAAACGATAATTACCTTATAGAATTAGTTATGAATGGTAATTTCTTTATAGAATCTTATTCTTGTTAAACTTTAGTTTGTTGTAGCCCTATGTATTGTAACTCTCACCATTGATGAGATGTGTCATTGATGTGATATCAATACACCATTAATAAAGTCCTTGATATTTTATCACGGTATCATAGAAGGTTCAATAAGGGACCCCTTATCTTTAACCATTTTCCTCGAGCTTCCACCACCAACGTCAGCATTGCGTTCCGATCACGTGCCGCCGTCTAGTCGCCGCTGCTCTCAGATTGCTGTCCATCAAACGCAGTAGCATTCCTTCAGGTTGCCGCGATTGTCCGATGTTACCTTTTCCTATCTGATTTGTCGTGCCACTGCCACTTCTGGTCGCCGCCGATTATGCTTGATTTACTGCCATTGTCGAGCTTCCGCCGCTGCCTAAAGTCGCACATCCGTTTAATCGCGGCGCTATTTGAACGCCGCTGCTGCTCGTCAATTTCTTCCGTTGGCCGCCACATCCTTTTGTCGGGTTTCTGCGATCATGTAACTGCTATACCGATTAGATTTTCCCCCACATATTTGATCTGATCCTACTTCTAGGTTAAATTCTGAATCCAATGTCGTTGCTACTACTTATAAAAAATTCGAATACTACTTTACTGACTGCTACTGATACTATTGTTGCTGCTACTTCTACCGCTATTGAAGTTAAATGAATCCTATTCTATGGTGATTTATTTTTCAAATTTTTTATTTAATTTTAAAAATTAATTCATTGTCTTCTTGCAGGTTGGACATTCTTGATCATCATGTTCCAACTTGAGAGATGGTGTTTAGGTAATAGAAACCCTTTCCTTGTAGGAAAGGTTATAAATGGTAGTCACCATATAGAATTAGTTATAGGTGGTAATATCCTTATAGAATCTTTTTCCTGTTAGACTTTAGTTTGTTGTATCCCTGTATATTGTAACCATCATCATTGATGAGATGTGTCATTGATGTGATATCAATGCACCATTAATAAAATATTTTATATTTTATCACTTATTTTTCTTTATTTTTATTATTCCTTCCCACTATTTCTTCTCACTCAATCGGTCATCACAGGTGTCCTCTTACATGTCTGCTATACTTCAGGTTGTCTTACATGTGTCCCTAAATTCCACTCCCACTTCCAGATTGAGGTTTACAGAGTGCGTTTTTATTTTTTTGATTTTAGTATTTGCGATTTTGATAATATATCTCTTTTAGAGATTTTGATTTTGATTTTATCAGTGAGTTGATTGTTAAGATTTAATGTTTGGATTAGTTCTTAATTTTATGAATTGGTTGGTAATTGCAGCAACATTCAAGCTTAGGTAGGATCGTCGGAAGCCGCTGGAATTAGAAGAGGTGCGTAAGGTTGTACTTGCTCCGGAGGACGACGAGGAGGGAAAAGGATCAATTCTAATACTCCTCAGTACGTGTCGTTGGTGTCGTAACATCTTAACGCCGAAAGATCAGTATGTCAAAATTTCTAAGTTCTGCTATGGTTTTTGTGCGGTGTGTTTGTTTGAGGATTTACTAAATTACCTCTTTGTAAAGTCACGTAAACTAATGTTAAAGAAGAAAAATGTTCCATGTTGGAACATATGGAAAATCAGGATTTGATTGATACAATATTGCGTTATATTGGTTTATGGAAACATGGAGATTATGCAATATTTGATTCAGACATGTTGAAGCATAATGGATTTATGGAAAATCACTACAATTGTAGAATTGGTTTTATGGAATATTGTGGGATATTTGAAAAAAAGAAAATCCCTTTATTTATGGGATTTGAATATGCTTCAGAAGCAAATAAGGAATAGGAATATTATAGAGATAATCTTGGAGAGTTATGATCTACACAGGGGACTATATATTTATGGACATCATGGATGTAACTCTAACGAATTACATTGAGATCTGCATTCAGATTTCTATTTTTTGAGAGCTTTGCAAGAGCCAGTTTCATATGTTCTAACATACGTGACCAGCTGATCAAGTTCAGAATCGTATACCTTAATTCCTCGGGAGGAGGAGATCCAGCGTCTACGAGTTTCGAGGTCAGAGAGAGTCTGATCAAGGCAAATCAGTAGCAAGGGGAGCTTGAAAAATTCACACGTTGTGATTAGAGATGATAAGTATAGTTGTATGATGTACTTTTACTGTATCTTTGTGATTAGTAGGTTTATTATGAACTAGGACAGGCACCGCAGATTTAGGTGGATTCACCAAACTGCGTAACCAAGTTGTGTGTGCTCGTGTGTTATTTCTTTGCATACTTGGTTAGATAGAATATGTTGGAACACAGGTCTAATAATTAAGCTAAAACGGTAAAACCAAATTTTCAGTTAGTACTAGAGCTTGGTCCCTTACTTTTTTACCTTGGTTGTGTCAAGGAATGTGTGATTCGGTTTTACCATGGCGACAAAGGAAGGAGCTTCTGTGCCTCGGCCACCTCTGTTGGAAGGAACAAACTACAACTACTGGAAGGCACGCATAAGAGTTTTTTTTATAAATTCACTGGATGAACTTTCATGGCACTTTGTTGAAACTGAGTGGAATCATCCAACTGAAAATGAAGAATCAAACTCGAAAGACAAAGATGAAGAGTCAAGTTCAAGGAAGCAAAAGCTCAAGGATAAATCATTTTGGTTTCCAGATGAATTGAAGGCTTCACTAGCAAATTCAAAAGCATTGAATGCTATCTTCACAACAGTGGATGAAAAATCATTTTAGACTCATCTCTACAGGTTATTAGGTTACGAAAGCATGTGATATTTTGTAGATTGTACATGAAGAAACCAGTCATGTACGTGAATCCAAACTGCAGATGTTGCCTACAAAGTTCGAGGAATAGAAACTGGAGGAGGATGATACTATTGATACATTCAATGGGAAATTCCAAGACATCTCCAATATGTCTTATCAACTGGGAAAAGTCTATGAGGAATATAAGTTGGTGAACAAGACCTTGAGATCACTACCCGAAAGATTTGCAATGAAGGTTGCAGCAATAGAATAAGCTAGAGATGTATCCACAATGTCCTTGGATGAATTGATTGGATCACTACATATGTATGAGAAGACTATGGAACATCCTACAAAGAAAACTCCGATGGATTTGGCCTTCAAAGTATCCTCATCATGGGATAACCACGAATCAAATAGTGAGGATGGTATTGAAGAAATTGCTCCAATCACTAAGAATTTCTCAAGGATGCTGAAAAAGGTGGTGAACAAGAAATCACAAGAAAAAACTAGTGGAAACAAACTTTGTAGACAAAACTTTGGAAATAATCGCGGAATACGCATGGTGTAAGGAAATCATCAGTTCTCTAGAAATGAAGGTGTGGAAGCAAAACAGCCAGGAAGGATTCAATGTAGAGAATGTGAAGGTTTTGAATATATTCAGGGTAAATGTCCTAATACCCAGAAGAAGCAAGGAAGATCGTATTTCACCTCGTGAAGTGAGGATGAAGAACATGAGAAAGGAATAAGAGTTTCTAGAAATTATGTGGCATTTGGAGCAAAAGTTCGTGATGATACAGATGGTGCAGACATATGTTCAACACCAATAATAAAGTATGTTCCAACATAAGTACTGAGGATACTTCCAGTGATAATGAAGACTGGGAGGTCATTTCCGTACCTCTCAAAGATACTATTTTAAGCCCTTTTTGTTGACTAACTACAATTAAGTAGATAGTGGCAAGTTGGAGTCGTCCACAGAGACATGGGATATTTCAAAGTGTTTGCTCATATAATGTTAAACATTATGCTAGATAGATATATGCATACTTATAAAAGCACATAAAGAGGGGGGTTTTGGTGTTGGTTTTCTAAGTTAGCAATTTAAAGGCAAATTAAACTAATAAAGCATACAATCACTAAAATGAGAATAAGTACGGATTACAGAGTCTTAGGGGCAATTGACTTCTACTTTCAAGCCTTCTATCTATCATTGAACATATAACCTATTCAACACTTTTACTACTTGTTGTGAAGATAAATCTTCCATTCTTCTTTGATAGTAGTTTACAAGAGTGAATTTGACATATCTAACTAAACCTCACTAATGACCCCTTTAGTTGTTCAACGCCTAAAGGTATCACATCAATGGAATTAAGCACGAAGAATCAACAAGCTTGGTAACAATTATAAACACTGCATCGTGTCTAAGCATTTAACCGATTCATGCATTTACTCAAGATTAGACAATACCGTTCAACGCTCTTAACTCCTCTCATTTCCTACACAAATAAACATGACAAAGAATTTGACATTATCACATTTACCTAGCACTCATACAACCATCAACAACATTAGAAGCTCTAACTCATGCTTTTGGATTTCATATCAAAGAAGGTAGAATTAGCTACTTTCTCCAAACCCTAACACATAATCATACAAGCAATTCATATACTCAAACTTCCAATATCATAAATGAATTCAACAACCCATTTCAAGATAATAAATGCACAATAGCAAAGCATTAAATAGCTTATAAATAAATCCCAAGACATGGGCTTGGAAGCCTAATCAATTGCTCCCAAGGTTATGTTTAGCCACTTGAGTTCATACTAATTGACAAAAGAAAATCAAACATGAATTAAAGAAGAAACTAAGGTATAAATGGAAGAAACCCTAGGGCTTTGCAGTTCAGAATCGGGAGGAAAAATGATGGAAGAAAGAGAAAAGTGATGAGTTTTTATAGTACAAAAATCTCAAAAAGTAAGTCTGGGCAGACAACCGTCGTGACTCGTGACCCAGGCATTGTGACTCGCGACGGCCAGAGTACTCGCTATGTTGATTGTTGTTGCCCACTATTTCTTATGAACATTTTTCTCTGCCAATATAACTCGAGTCATCTCCTATAGAGTCCTATTTTCCTCTCAACAATACCATTCTATTGAGATGTGATAGGGGCTAGAAATTCGTGTTGAATGCTGAGTTAATATCAGAAGTCATTAAATTGAGATTTTTCGAATTCTCTTCCATGATCACCGCAAATTCTCACTATCTTCGATCCCAGCCGGACTTCTTTCTTTCTGCTGTAATTTGATTACCAAACTTCTAAAAACATCCACCGTATCAGATATTTCTTGAGGAATGCCACCCAAGTGAATTTAGAATAATAATCAATACATAGAAAAATATACTTCTTACCACTCATACAAGGTGTATCGACGGGACTCATCAAATCCATGTGTAACAATTCAAGATTTCTTAATGTGGTAATATACTGAACAGATGAATGAGGTGTCGAATTTGTTTACCTTGTTGTTATGTTCCACACACAATCCCTTTTTGTTAGTGAGAGTAGGCATACCTCGAACTAATTTAGCATTTGCAATCTTCACCAATGTTTTGTAGTTGATGTGTCCAAGCTTCCTGTGCCACCTTGTTCCTTCATCTTTTTTAGAGCTTAGTCACCTCACTTCTTGTTCCAATAGGTAGCAATTGTCTGAAGATCGAATTCCTAAGAGTACTTTATCCACACCATGTTTGACAATGCATTTGTCTTTGTGAAACTCCACATTCTTATTTTCATCGCACAACTGGATGATACTCAGTATATTAGCTTTAAGATCTTCTATACGTAAAACACTTGTGAAAATTGGAAATTCTTCAATATGCAGTTCACCTTTTCCAATAACTTCATTGTTCTTTCTATCACAAAAGGTAGCAATTCATGTGATGAGAGCATCCACTATCAAAGTACCACGAATCTCTAGAGTGTGCAATAAGAGATGTGTGAGCAACCATACAAGAAGTGGTACACTTAGGAATCCATACCTTCCTCACCAATTTGGATCTTTGATTATCATCCGAGTAGGAATATGCCGACATTTTTTGTCCATTCATGATGTCTCTGAGAAGTTTAATACATTGTTCTTGTATGTGGCTTTGATAAGAGCAGTAGTGACATAGGATAAGTTTGCGTCGTCGTGTCTTCATCACTTTATTCTTCATATCATGTATTCTATTTCAAAGTTTGTAGTGCTATTTTTCTCTCTATCATAGCTTATTCCTTGTCTATCTCCAAAATTCCTTCCCATAGTATCATCTAGTTTTGCCTTACCAGTGTTCAACTTGATGATTGCAGCTTCAGCCATCTTAGCTCTTTCAGCTATCAAGCTTAACTTCTATTTTAGTTGTTTAATCAGCTTTTCTTTGTTGGAACATACAGATTTCTCAGTCATCGTCATGTTGGAACATGCACCTGATGTTTCACCATATCTTTGTCTTTTCTCCAAAAGCTACGTAGTTTCTAGTGAGTTCCTCTTCTTCTTCCTCTTCTTCATCATCACTCCATGAGGTTACATATGATCTTCCTTTATTTTTTTGTGTATTAGCACATTCAGACTAGATATGTCCATATCCTTCACATTCTCTGCATTGTATCCTTCCACACTGTTTTGCTTCAACACTATGGTTTCTTAAGAACTGCTGAATAGTTTGTTTGAATCGTGTTCCTAGGTTATTTCTAAAATCTTGTGCCCATGGTCTATTTCCACCTCCACCAGCTTTCTCTTGTGGTATTCAATTCACTACTTTCTTCAGCATTCTTGAGAAATTCTTAGTGATTAATGCAAGTTATTCAATACCATCATCACTTTCACCATCATGGTCAGTCTTAGATGAAGAAGCTTTGAATGCCAACTCTTTTTGTGATTTCTTTGTGGGTGGTTCCAGAGTCATCTTATATGATTGCAAAGATCCCAACAGTTCATCTAGTGTCATACTGGACACATCTCTTACTTCTTCAATGGCGGAAACTTTCAATATTCCTGGTGCATTGCAAAGGTCAAAGGCATGCGCCTATTGGCGAAAGTGCCAAAGAGGCACATAAAGGTTATTTTCTCTTGATCCTCCCGATCGATGGCTATTTGGAAGTATCTTGAATAGCTATCAAGGAAGCAGTAGTGTGAGCGACCGACTAGTCTTTCAAGAATTTGGTCGATCAAAAGTAAGGGAAAATGATCATTACGAGTTACCACATTTAAGCGGTGATAATCAATACAAACTTGCCACCTATTTTGAATAAGGGTGGGGACAAAATCCCCATCCTTGTTCTCCACCATGGTCATCCCACTCTTTTTTTGGCACCACTTGAGTTGGACTCACTCACTTACTATCAGATATAGGATATATCACCCTAGCCTTAAGTAGTTTAAGTACTTTACCTTTGACTTCTTCCATCATTGGAGGGTTTAACCGCCTTTGAGGTTGGTGTACATGTTTTGCATCCTTCTCTAATAATATACAGTGCATGAAAGTGGAAGGGCTTATACCTTTATTGTCGGTTAAATTCCAACATATGGCTCCCTCGAATTTCTTAAGAATCTTAATCAACCTATTCTCTTGGTCACTAGTGAGCTTACTAGAAATAATCGTCGGTAATGTCTCACCCTTGCCTAAGAAACTCAAGTCTTCGAGCAAAGGCTTAAGTTCGACTACAGGTGGTTCCTATATTGAAGGCTTTATTTTAGGCATACTAGGTCGTTTAGGTTCTTAGGTAAGGTCTTTATGAGGATATCCATTTAGGGCTCAACTTCCCCCACATTCTTCACTATACTTGTGTTCCTAGTATCAATATGATCATCATTTCAGGGGTAATCATCTAAAGCCACATTCATAGCTTTATCAAAAACCTCTTGCACAATGACCTCAAGATCATTATTCATAGTGGGGGAAGACTCATCAAATACACAATTCACATTTTTATACATGCCAAACTCCACAATATTATTTCCAAACTCTAATGTTAACTTTCATGTATGCACGTTGACTTTAGCCCTAGCAGTTTTCAAGAATGGTCTCCCCAACAATCTCGAGGTTGTATCCTTCTCATTTACCATATCTAGGACATAAAAATCAGCTGGAAATGTTAGTCCATTTTCTTTGACCATCACATCCTCCACAATACCTCTTGAGTATATGGTGGAGTGATTAGCCAAATTGACTAGCATTCCAGTGGCATGCATTTTTAGAAAATTCAATTATTTATACAGAGAGTAAGGTATAACAATTAATCAGATGCCTCTAAATCCACCATAGCATCTCTAATAAAAGTCTCATGAATTGTTCAAGGATTAACAAACATTCCAGGGTCTTTACACTTAAGGGGAATGCCAACTTGCATGAGAGAGGAAAGTTGTTTTATCATTACATGCTTAAACTCATACTTTGAATCACATAATTTTTTTCAACAATTATTTGCATTCAGGAACGAAATTTATTGTGTCAAAGAGAGAAGTACTAACCTCACAATGGTTGAGAATCATGAATGGTTCATTGTAGTGCTCCTTGCCTTGCTCATTTCTCATGCCATCCAAAGGAGTAAGTGGTGGAGCTTGCTCATCAAATAGCTTCCACTTTCCCATCAATTTACTCACCTTCCCTATCAACTTTATCACTTGCCCCTCAACTCTCTCAACACTCGAAGAAAGTTGATTTCCAAAGTCCTTTATGAAACCTATTACTTGATTTTGGATTGAGTCACTAGCTGTACCAAGGTTGGTTAAAGCTCCAAGTATTTCTTCACAAGTGGACCTGAGGGTGCATCCCTTGACCAAACTGGGTGAGTCAAGGCATGATTGTCATACTCATTTATGTAGGTCTTGCAATACGGCAAGCTTCATTTCCTTGCCATACTCACTCAACCAGGAGCAAGTCTCTGTAGGGTGATTAAAGTGACAAATCCTTCAGAGTCTCATATGCTGCCCATTTTTACCCCCACGGTTTTCCCCAAAAACCAACAAAAAACGAAAATAATACTAATAAATCTACTAACACGTTATGCAATCTAACTACTAGACCATTAAAACTAACATCCCCGGAAATGGTGCCAAACGTTGACGTCTCCCCCCCCCCCCCCTCTCTCAAGCATCATTAAAAACAAGAGAGGGGACTAGAGTATTAATGGTCAAAGATAGAATTTATAATGTTGCTCTCGTCCCTCTACTACACTACCAAGAATGGTAGATAGAGACAAGTATTAGGTTCGTTCACAAAGATGTTAGCAATCTAATAATTAACTATACACAACTGTGATCTGTTCGTCAATCCGACCATGTGTTGGGAATAAACAGTATTGTTAAAACACTCATTGGGGGGGGATTTGTACTAATTAACTACTAGCATGCAAATGATCAGAAGAATTAACAATATAAACTAACACTCGGGGAATATTTGTGTAACATGATTAATGTCATTTCCATCATCGATTTTATCAAATACAAGAGCTATAACCTATTCTAGTGTTTTTATCACGTAATGCGGACAATGGTCAAAACTTCCCCTTATTTGTCACATAAGGGTGCGTGTATTAAATGTTTCATCAGCCTAGCCTCTGAAACTAGGAGAGTGCGGCAACGATAATGGCTCATTGTGCAGGTCTGATTCTCCCTCATGCTATTAAGCTCGGGTTGAACACTACGAACGCACTATCCCTAGGCCTATAAAGGTAAAGGAAGTAGGCGTCTTATCGATGGCTCTAGAATTTCAAAGGTAACCCTAGATTGCTAAATTATCTATCTCTACCCACAACCCTTCGGACCAAAAAGTCTCTTAACTAGAGCATTGTCGATCATACATTAACAACGGCATCCTACGTGATCACACCCATACGGTTCTTGGCCCATCATTACCCCAAACGCATCTAGGTTTCCTTCCCTGGGAGCTAGAAATAGTTCAAAAACATGAAAGTAGACTTTGCTGTATGAGAAATAAGTGTGACAATCATGTAAATCATAAGAATATTAAGAACAAGCAAACATAATAATACAAAAGCATATAGAAATAGGTCGATCTATGAAATCTCTTAAAATGAAAATCAAAACATGAATACAAATATTATCCGCTAGTAAGATCCCTACTCGCTAATCATTGAACCCATGTATTTCATTGAATTCAACACTTTTGGGAAAAGAAAAGTAAAAAGATGAAAAGGAAAGAACCTAGAGAGAAGGAAGAGCATTTTCTCCCTCTAGCATCCTCTTGAGGTCTAAAAATGAGCATCCACTTAAACCCTAGAAGAAATAGGTCCATATGTATAGTAGTAGGGAATTGGGCATAAAAATAGGCCCAAAAGTGGCCAAAAACCCTAGCAGTCGCAACCCGCATGGGGGATTGGATCTGGCATGGCTCGTGGTGACCGAGACTCCCTCTAGACTCGAGACACTGGCCTTGGAAAGGGCCCTCCTCGTGCTAGACTCGAGACACTGGCATGGGCCGTCTGCAGGCACTCTTTTTTTCTCCTTCAGATCAGCGTCACGTGTCATTCAGCGCACTCCTTAGGTTGGAACCTCATTTTGCTCAGTATCTCAGCATGAGACATGTTTTCTTCGAACCTTGTCAGCTGGTCTTTGCATTGGTGACTTAAAACCAAGAGGACCATTTGGAACTTGATGTATATTTAGCCAAATTTTGAGTGAAAAGAAGAAAAAGGCACACGGACGGCACGAGTTGGCACGACCCATGTTGAGGCTTGGCACGGCTCGTCTTAGACCCATTGCACAGGCCGTGTTAAGTGATATGGGCCATTCTAGGTTAAGCCCTTGTGTCGGCCTAATGCGGTCTATGCTGGTCTGTGCTTGCCGTTGCTGGTCCGATTGGCTGACTTGTTTGCTTCGTTGTGGGTTAACCGATGGTCTGATTTGGGAGTTCTTATAGTCAATTTTATAGCCTTTGAGAAGTCAAATTCAATGGTGCCACCCACAATGCTGATTCTTCTTGGATATTTCCCAGAACTATATGTAACCTCGGACAACGATCTCTCCGTTTCTTCTTTGGCCTTTTTTAACTTCGAATCCACCTTTCTTAGGCTCAATTCCTTCTACCACCATGCTTTGGAGTCTGTGGCCTTCAATCTACTACCACCCTTGCGAATGGCGTTCAAATATCTACTACCACTCTCACGATGGCCTTCTACAAAAAGATGACAAAAATATTACTCAATAGAAATCTACTAATGAGATTTTAAAAAATGAAGATCTAAGTGCCCGTGAATACAAAGTACCCATTTGCTTCAATTAAGTCTACAAAACTTGGAATTTAGACAAAAAAAATCAAAAATGGTCGTCTAAACTCTTTTTCCTGTAAACCTGACTAAAACTAGCAATCAACCAAACAAAAGATGATAATAAAAGTGTCAAATTAATTGTCTAATGCATGCATAATGGTTAACATCATCATCTATTCCTCAAGGCTGAACAAAACAAAGAGGGTCAGTTTGTAAAAGATGAGGCAATTGAACTTGCAGAGAAAGTGGTAAGATTGTTATAAAATACAACATAATTTTAAAATTGTAAATTTTATCGTTCCTCACATTGCATTTCTGCAATTGTGTAGGAGAAATTAAAACATGATTGAATTAAGGGCGAATTTATTCCATCCAGGTTGCGCAAGAGGGGTGGGTGAATTCTTAACGCAAGGAAAGGCTTTTGGAATTGTGCGTTCTTATATTGGGGCTAAACCTTCAATAATCAAAGAATTGAAGAAGGAAGCCCTAGTTCGGGACAAGCGATTGGAACAACAAGAAACTTTCATCCACAAATTAGCAAGGCACACGGGTTATCAACTTCCTGATATTCCTGAAGACCTAACTAGCGATTGGGATCCCCCCTTCAAGAGGGTCCCACCATTCTTCGGGTGACATTTAGGTGAACAAAATTGTAGCACCGAGGGCACCAATTGTTGGAACCCCTAGCAAGGCTATCTTATCCCTCGCAAAAAAGGCATTGGATGTGACACCAACGAAGGCTAGGTTATCAAAAGAGGTTAGATCCTCCTAATAAATCCCCTACTTTGTTATTAGAACGTCATTAAATAGGCTTTGGTGTCATTCTAATAGGGAAATTAATTATGTGAGATTTTCATAGAGATGGGTGAAATGCCACACTGATGCATGTGGCCAATGGTACTTATTATGAATCAATGAGGCATCATCACTCCATACTAGTCATGAGTGGAAATGCTAGGGTTTCCGTTGAGAAACCATTGGTGCACAATGCAAGTTTACCTATTTGAAAAGGAGATTACAAGAAGGTGGGACCAGCCCAAGGAATGTTTCTACAATGGCCTCAGAATCTTATTAACGTTGATCCGTAGAAGGACGGCTATTTGAAACATTTCCAGCAAACACCCACAAAGTCAATCATACCATCCGCGCCAAATGCCAAAACACTTAAGCAAAGAACACAAGTGGAAAATGGTTCACCACCATTTGTGAACATATTGTCAAACTGGATCTTGGCACACGAACATAACTCAACATACATTTTTTCCGGAAATGAGTGTCTGTTTGGTAGGAAGCGGGACATCATCGTTCTGTGGAGTAATTTCGATGAATTTTGTAAGTGTGACCTAGTCAACCAACCGATCATGTCTCTGTTTCTACTGTAAGTGCTTGCTTTGTTTCACTTATTCAATATATGTGCAATCAAACTTAACACATATAGATATGTAATCTACATATATTTTTGGTGAAAGGTACATGTACTACTTTGCCAATCAAAAGGAAAAATGATGGGTGGTCTATTTGTGTCTGTTGATGACTCAAGGAATTGGGTGTTCGGAACAAGAGCGGATTTTATAGATACACAAATGTTTAGACAGGAAGGATATAAAATTCTACATTGTACCTTACATGGAGAGGTGATACTTTCAATTTCCCTAATATTAAATATAGCGTACATTCTAAGACTCATGAACAATTTCATTAATATAAAAAAAAATCAGTGTAGGGGTCATTGGTCTTTGATATTGATTGTCCCAGAAGCTAAGCCTGTGTATTGGATGGATCCTTTAGATTTTGAACCATCGTAAGCATTTGTAGATATTTTGAGGAATGCATTCGATGAATGAAATGTTCAAAAAGACTTATAAATTGTCCAAATCAAGGTTTGTATAGAGTTATTTAAGAGTCCTAATATATGAATGTCATTAGCTATCCAATAATTTATATAAAAAAATACTAGTATAAGAAAAAAGCAAAAACATGGGAATGTGGCTACTACATAATATTATGCGCGGCCGAGTGCGTTAAAGATGTATGATTGGATTACTTGAAATTGAAAAGGTAAGTATATAGTACATAGTTATGCCATTTATTTTAAATTATAAATAAACTACTAATATATCAAGACTAATTCATTGTATTGTAATGTCCTTAGATTTTTAAAAAGAAACATAAGCCGTATTCAAAAGATGGCATCAAGGTGGCCAGAAATTGTATGGCGAGACATTTAATACATGATCGATCTGAAACTCCTGGAAGACCTAAGGTGGTAGTGTAACACATATCTCAGCACTAGTGACGTGTCTTTTGCGGAATAGAAATTGCTTGTTTTCTTTTCCAATCTATAGACAGTTGCTTGACTAGCTATGTCCATAGATTTTAGTGAAAAACTACACTCATGTTGTGCACTAAAATAGTTATATTTGATGGCTAATATAGTTAAATTTGATGGCTACGTTGGCTAATATAGTTAGATTTGATGACTGGAATAAAATTTAGGTGATTTGTATTCCTATGTATAGATAAATGCTAGATTAGCCGTGTCTATACATTTTTTAAATATTGTGAAATCATAGGCTACATTTGTTACAAAAGTTATATGTGATTAGTGGTAAATATTGGACTGGTATGCAAAAAAAAATCTATTTTTACCATTTCTCCCGACATTAATTCAGAGTTCGAAAATGTTTCCTGACAATGATCTTCTATAAACAAAAGCGCCGCCAAAAAGTTCCTCATTCGGAACCAATATTTCCCGTTCATGATTCTCACTTGGAACTAATAATGCATGAGAAAGGAATTATTTCTCCAAAAAACATGTTGGGTCCAAATTTCACAACCGATTCAAGAACACACAGATCAGCTACGACCCCAAGTTCAGATTCCGGAACTGGTATAGGTTCCGACTTCGTAACTCCACCCAACCGTCGATGATGTACCGTAGGTTCCGAACTCAAAACACGTTCAAAGGAGGTTATCTCGGCTTTTCAAAGACACAAAATAACTGTCTTTGAAGTGTAGTTTTAAAGGAGGTTCTAATCATGAACGATCAAAGTCGGGATCAGAGAATTCACCTTCCAAGTGACTTTTCTTATCCGTAATAACCGTCTTTAATCACTCTACCCTCCACTAGAGTGGGGACATTTTTTAATAGGAAATTTTTGTTTTGGATTAAGAACGCTGAACCAACTTACTGGTGGATAACTTATTCAAGAACCAGATAGGCAAAAATATGAATATATATGTGTGTGTGTGTGTGTGTGTATAGTGTCTTTCTTTGTTTTGGTGTTTTTAGTAGTTAATTTTTTGCATTATTTTGTTTATGTGGCAAACGATTTTTGTTGAGAATTATGGTTGTTATTGATTCTAAGATCCATTCTTGTGGTTGTGGTTAGGAGAAAATAGAATTAGGTGAAAAAGTGTTAGAGAAACAAAGGTAAAAGGCAGCACGAGCCGTGTAAGACTCATGTAGGAAGAACTGGCACGAGGCTTTCACATGGCACGGGTGTGCCAAGTATCGTGCCAGCCAGAAAGTACTGCAATCATGAAAAAATAAAGCTTTTCCAAAACAAGCATTTTTGCCACATTAATTCCGCAGTTTTCTTCTTCCCCAAATTGGTTAGTTCTAATGGCACTCCACCAATCATTAACACCTTCTCTGAACATGAATTCATTAAATGTTTACACCAAAAATTTGCATTTTCCCCCAACCCATTACTACCTTCATTTTTGTCTCTCTCCTAAACAACCCACTTGTGGAACATCATTGATTCTTCAAATCTGAATTTGGAGTACCTGGTCCCATCAATATAGATCACTTAACTCAATCAATCACTTCAAAATATACACCCTCATGTCACAAAAGGAGAAATTTGACTTTGGGCATTTTCTCTCAAAGAAGAGTACTCTTTACTTTTTTCGTGTGATCTTCATCTCCTAGACTCCAAATTAGGGTATCTCTTTGAAATTTTAGTTTACTTAATTTCATTGGCATGATTGTGTTATATAGGGGCAGTTTGAAAATTCAAAAATCGTTGATATTTTATGGGAATATGTGGGTTATATTCATGATGTTAGATTCAACTAAGTGTGGGGGACGATTATCATCCTTGAGTTGAGATGACATAATTTTCTAAATGTTGGGTTTTTAGGAAGAATGATTCTTTTTGAGTGATCTTAATGCATATGCCTTGTGTATTTTTCCATTACCATTTTCCTATTTTGTTGTGATAGAATGGGTCCTAAGAGGAGTATACCAGAGAAAGGAACAACTTCTAAATGTGATAAAGGGAAGGGTTCGGCTAAAGTTGGGAGACAAGATCTAAAAACACTCGTACCTCTTACTCTTGCCATTGTTGATGAGTTCATGGGATTGACTAAAATCACCGGGTGTGCGCTATAAAATCAACGACAAGATTTCCGAAATCAAATCAATGGTTCACCTATAACGGAGTAAACAAGCAAGCCGACTGAACCATCCACGGTCGGCATGAACCGTATAAGGCCGGCACAAGGCCAAGTATAGAACAGCCTCTACCCAGCGACATGGAATATTTCACCCAACATGGGTTGTGTCAATTTCCAACATGGACGTTGCCCGTTTTAGCTGACCGTGCACTTCAAGTCACCTTTTCACACCAAAAATTGGCTAAGTATAAGAGCGGGATATTCCATTTTACACGGCATGTGCTATTTCAAGTCACAAATGCCAAGACCAGCCCACAAGGTGTGAATAATGATGTAGGGTGCACCGAGATACTAAGAAAAAAAGAGGTTCAACCGATAAGGAGCGCCAAACGCGTGAGACGTGGATTAGAAGGAGCAAAAATGAAGTTTTGGCCAATGGTCCATGCCCGCACTAGAAGAATAGCCTATGCCAAGGCTGGAAACCTATGCTAAGACCAGCATGCCACACCAGCACGAGGCCTCCTCATCCGGCACAGGCAGTGCCACACGCCACTTGCTACGCCGGTTGCGGCTGCAAGGATGTTTTGCCTTTTGGGGATTTTTAAGGCTCAATTCCCTACTACTATATATATGGACCTATTTGTGCTAGGATTTAAGTTAATGTTCATTTTTAGATGACTAAATTGTTTTTTTGGTCCCCAACATAGCTTCGTTTACCATTTTTTATCCCCGAGAGGAAAACCACATTTTTTTAGTACCCCACAAATTCAAAGTGAAATTTTGTCCCCAAAACCATATTCGAGGTGGGTTTCAGGTAGTTTTCATCTTTCAATCCCCAAACCGACATTATTTTCAATATGGTTAGGGGTATTTTTTAATTTCACTTATTAAAAAATATTTTCATCTTTTTTTCTATTTTCTTTCCTTTTTTGATCCCAGTTATTTCCCACTTCTCCATTTTCGATCAAATTTATTTCCTCATTTTCTTTCACCGTCGCCTCTCCCTGTTCTTTCTGTAGCCAATCTTTCCCCCATTTTTTATTTTCCGTTCCCGGCCCCGTGGCTGGGCCGGGCCAGAGCGGAGTGGGGGAATCATAGTTAATCATGTGGTGAGGCACTGGGATGGGGATTGGGAGGGGGAATAGCGGGGGGAGGGGACTCATGGGTGGAGAAGCCCTAGGGTTTCTGAGAGATAGAGGAGGCGGGCGATGGGTTTTTGGTGAAGAGGGCGAGGTAAATGAGGGGCAATGGGTTTTGGGGTGGTGGTGAAAGGTTTTTAGGGTTGTGGCTATGGGGTTTCTAGGATTATGATGGGTGGCGATGGAGTGGCGACTAGTTTCTGGCGTTGAGGACGAGGTAGAGGGGAATGATGACGAGATTGGTTTCTGGGGTGGTGATTTGGAAGGGAACAATGGGGTGGAGATGGAGGTGTGGTGGGAGATGGAGGTGTGATGAGGCAGAAAAAATAAGAGAAAGAAAGAAAAAATGGAAAATAAAATAAAATAATAGAATTTTTAATTGAAAAAATTTTTTAACTATAAAATTATGAAAATACCCCTAGCTATACCAGAAATAATACCGAATTACCTGAAAACCAGTCAAAATCTGGATTTGGAGACCGAAAATTTCACTTTGAATTTGTAGGGTACTAAAAATAATGGTTTCGCTCTCGGGGACAAAAGGATGATAAAAGATGTTATGTTGGGGACAAAAAAATAATTTAGTCTTTTTAGATCTCAAGAGTAGGATAGAGAGAGAAAATACTCTTCCTTCTCTCTAGGTTCTTTTCTTTTCATCTTTGTATTTTGTACAAAAGTGTTGAATCCAATGAAATACTTGGGTTCAATGCTTAGGGAGTTGGGATCTAACTTGGGGGTAATGTTTGTATTCATGTGTTATTGTTAATTTTGTGAGATTTCTGGATCTACCTATTTCTATGTCTTTTGTGATTATTTTGTTGGCTTGTTCTTAATAATCTTGTGAATTGCATGATTGTCACACTTTGTTGCCACACAACTAAGTCTACTTTCATATTGGTGCACTGTTGCTCCTGCGGGG